>JAPMOB010242049.1:1939-33716 GCA_029875015.1 Lepomis gibbosus
GAGAATGACCCCCCCTGCCACAGAGGAACGCTGAGTCCTCGCAGCAGAGGGCTGGGTCTTGGTCACCGTAGCCTTGGACAATCTATGACAGCCTATGGAAAAGCCGTCTGCTACAGAGTCCTCTGCCCCACAAACCCTGGCAGCATCAACATGACCTTGTGTTTCAATAAGAGAAGAGGGAGGGAGAGAGAGTGAATGTGCTCTTTGGGATTGTGTTTGTGCATCTGTGTGTTCGTCCATGTGTGTGTATGTTCGTCCATGTGTGTGCTTGTGTGTGTTTAGGCAGGGATATTTTTGGTACAATTTACGTGGGCAAAGGCAACGATGCTGCTGTGGTGATGGAAAGTGTTACCAGCTGTTGTCAGCACACGTTCTGCCCCTTCACAGCAACAATCCCAAAATACAAAAATTACAATGAACCACGTGTATCAGTTATTTAAATAATCTTAAATTATTCAAACGTAATATTTTACATGACTCATATGTGAATTAATGAGCGTGAACTAATTTAATCATCACCAATGTGTGACATGTGTAAAATCCACCATGGATGATGTTAGGTTGGAAAAAAAAACAGTTTAAAGCAGAAGATATTACAAACCTTCAACACCACAGAACTTAAAAAGAGCGGGAAAGAAAGGCAGGAGCATTATATAGAGAACTATCCCAGTATACCACAAGATGTCTGGGGGATTTCTGGGTTGCAGCTGGCACAGATTAAATGCAGCATGAAAATAAAATGATAAATACAGAGGATGTTTACCAGTGTGTCTAATTGCCATGTCAATAGATGGAAACCCCATACTGTGATGAATCATTCAAAAGTTGTTCATCGTTGCAAAGAAATCTGACCCAAAACAACGTAATTCAACTTTAAAAAAAACATTAACTTTACTCCAGACTATTGCACTATTGATGTAGCCTGTTGCACAGCACACACTGTACTCTTTAATAAGAACATGTACGCTGCAAGCAGTAATTTCTGCCCGCAGGTACTGTTCTTCTGGGGTTGGCATCTGTGCACATGGTGGGGAAATATAGAAGTACACCCTGTCAGAACACACTGTTCCACAACAGTACTGTGTGGGAAGGGATTCTCAGCTGGGTGCTTTCCAGGTTTCAATGGCAAGAATGAGGATATAGTATTACTAAGTGCTCTCCATGCACACTTTGCTCTTCATGAGCTCACATTGATGTAATGGAGCCCACAAAAAAAATCAAGAGATTGATCTAAAAAAAACCCAAAAAAAACAAAAAAAGGAGGAACACTGTAGACATGAGATAAGCGCTTCATGCCACAGCCCTGCTGTGATGCAATGCAAGATGCAAGGACTTGGGTGTCAGGGTTATTAACCTCATTTGTTTATTACGGCTGCAAATGAAAGAGTTCAACTCAAGGAACAAAAGACTGAAATTCCTCCTTCACCTTGACTTGCCATCACTCCCCTGCGAACACACAAATGCACTCGCGCTTGATGGCGACCCTTTGACTTTGCTCCCGACAAGCTTCCTGACAAACGACTTAAGGGCCACGTCCAGATAAGTTCCATTCATTTTGGTCAGGGACCCATTTCAACTTTGATCTGGGCGAGGGAGAACAGAGAAAAGGAAATATAAATTTGGAGCTTTTAACTTTTTACAACTATTTTAGCTTTGTATTTAGATGCCTTTGCAAAATACTTTGTAACAGTGCCATGATAGAGTTTTATTAATTGCAATATGTATTGTTACTGTTGCAGAGACAGAGGGCTTAAAGAAACTAAGTTTGAGTTTACTGAGTCATTCGTTATTTAACCAGGAGATCCAGCAGTGACAGATAAGTACCTGAGATGCATGTCAGAATCAGAGATAACTAACAGGACAACAGGAAGTGCCATCTAGCGGGGTCGTGTTCTACTCATGCATAAATGTACACACAATTAGCATCCCAAACCTCCCATGCAACAAAGAGCAGGATGTTCTGGCCAGTCTTTTTGGCTGTACTCCTACATACTGCATGTTCTACCTTCTTGACTGTAAGTACCTTTCATATGCCACTAAAAGAAAGAAAGGCATTTTTTTTAGCCGAGTGGAATTTCATCCTCCCAACCATTCCCTTTCCCCTTCACTCCTGAGCAGGCCATAAACACTGAGGCGTGAAGTAGACTCACACCCAACAGCACAAATTCATGGTCAGACATTTAGGGAAGAAAAGTTTGTTCTAAGAATTAAGCTGAGCAGTTAATGAATTGCTACAGAGTCTTAGAGACAGTATGTTACAGTAATGTACCTCAACAGAGCTATCAAGACGGCAAGTATGGGTTAAATATAATTTCTACGCTACTGTAAAAAGGACAAAGAGCAGTGGGACTTAAATGTTAAATGTGTAGATTTTGTGATTTTTCTTTTGCCGTTTTAACTTAGAATATTACTTGAATGATTAATCTGTTCCTTGCTAGCGAACACATTTCCTTGATTGGCTAACGGATTTGTTGACTTGTTAAACTGTTTCACCTCTAAACAGCAAGACACTAAAAAATCAAGGGAATTTAGACAGTATACTGACTAATTTGTGTATACTTCTGACTTTTCCTGTGTGGAGGCTCTAAAGCCTCAATAGTTATTATGCCATATGGCATTAGAACACAGATACATACCAAGATGTAAACATGACATCATAATAAAGTAAAAAGAATAAAATGAAAAAACAATAAAGGGTTAATTAATTAATAGTTCTGCTTCCTGCAGGTGAAACTAAGATATAACAGCTGATGGTGGAGGGCTTTGAGGAGGAAGCCCCACCCCCACAAGAAGGATCAATGCACATAAATGGAAGAGGTCACAGACCTTTGACATCTCCTTTCAGCCGGGGGAAGGGCACAGGTCTTTGTGAGATTGGCTTTAATGATCCAATTGTCAACTATGTCACGCACCTTCATACAGTACATACAGTTTGTCTCACATTTTGCTCCAACCTGTGCACACACCACCTTTACTGTGTCCTTTTGCTAAACCGCCCAGCCACAAGTGTGAGGTCTGGATAAAAAGTATTGCCCTGTATCTCACTTGCTGTCTGCATCCAGCTGCCTTGTTTCACTCTTCATCACTCCCACATCTGTTTAAACCTCCTCGCCCATCTCTCCCCCTTCTCAGACTCCCCTGCTCTTCTTCAGGCCTTATCTGAGCTTTCCCTCCCTCCTCTTTCATGCTGCATTTTTAGAAGGATTTGGTCACTTAAAAGGTTTTCTAAGATACTTTGATACATTTCACTCCTTGGAAATCACTGTTTTTTGCAAGATGCAAAACATTACATCAATATAATATTCAGATTCTGGGTGAATGAGTTCAAGATAGACACTAAGTCACAGCAAACTATTGAAATTACTGATTTAGAGCAATAGACACTAATTTATCCACATGTAAATTTGACTTCCTGCTACAGAATGACACTGCCGTTACAGTCTGTGAATATTTTTCTTTCTGTTATTGAGACTCAGACACGACTAGTGAGCATGGTGTTCCTGGAATTCTTGACCCTCAATAAAAAGAACAGGTTAAAAGTTTACAAGCATCCATGCGGAACACATCTGGCTCTGCAGATCAGATGTGATCTCTGCGAGATGCTGGTTTAATTTTCAGCTTTCTTGAAAATAGTTCAGCTCATATCTGATCTACAATGACCTTGCTGTGGTAATTAGCTATTCTATTCAGAATAGACAGATTTCTTAGCAGCCTTATATTAGACACTGTTACTGCTAAAGCAATAAAAATATCTTACTAAGAATCATTAAATATCTTGAAGAATACACATAAACATATGACAAAATGAGATGGATTTGTATAATTGAATTTTCTATTGCTGATAATATGTCGTTTTGCTTAAGATAGTATGTAACTAGTCTTAATACAGGACTTTAACACTGTAGTATTGCTACTTTTTAAAAGATTCAAACACTTCACTGGTGTTTGATGATCTATTTTCAGGTCATGGAGTGGGTTTTAATGACGATCATCTGTCCATGTCACCACAAGCATGTGGCACAAGGAAACGTTTGACAAAGATGGCCCTGACTCCTGCCTTGGCAGTTTGATGAATGCTGTTTTGAGGACCACCTGTTTTCATGGTCCTCTCACATCGTGCCTCAAAAAAGTGTCAAACAAAAGCTGTGATCTCTCTAGCAGGGATTTCATCCCTTGGACCATCTGTACTCAGGATCAGAGAGGCCCACAATCACTAACAAGCACCTCTGAAAGGATCACGAGAAGCTACTGTCCGCATTTCTGTCCTGGTGATGTTTTTGTGATGTAAGATGGCATTGCGAATGATCTGTGGGGGTATTTCATGTCAGATATTTTGCCTTTTTGTTATGACACCGAACGCAAACCTGAGTTATCTATCACAAACTAGTTTGTCATAACAGACACAAATGTAGCCCTGTAGCCATGGAAAACATTGGGTTTCAAATGAACATGCATTCCTTCTGTTTTTCTCCCAGAAAATAAACAGAAACACTGAAGGCCAACTGAGCAAACACATGGCATAAACAGCAAAAGGCGAGTCCTGATGTGCTCAAAATGATTATGAGGGAATAATGAGAGGAAATAAATCGATCTGTTACCCTGGTGACAACTGCCCTATGTGCAAATGGATGTGAAATAGTCATCTATCTGCAGCTTGGTCAAGCTTTTTCACATGTGAAATGACATCTTCCATTTTTAGAAAACCTTTCTGCTTCAGAGTAGGTCTTCTTCACCATAAAACAACTGTGACTTAGAGCTTGGGATAAAAACAGAGAAGGAACCATTATCATAGCAAGATGAAAGGTTGACAAAAGGTATTTGAATTATTGTTTAAAATGGTTTATTATTTAAAAGAGGGCGCCTCTTGATTCATTTTCAGTTAGATATATTTCATTTTGGTTCATTGGTTTTCCTAAAAGTGTACTTTTATGTGCTCCACAAGTTCATTATTTATCAAAAACATGCAGATGGAATTTATCCAGCTCACTTGACGTAAACCCTGAGCCAATTTACTGATCCTGTTTGAGAAATAAAGGTTAAGGTGCCACAATCGCACAAAGAAAATGCCCACTGCCAAACCCCAACAACTCAAGGCCTTAACAAGGCAACATGAGAAGGAGAAGTCTCCTTCAAGGCTAAAGAGGGAAACCTGTCCGAGCGCAGGAGTGGTGTCACAGGGGTCTTACTTATCTCCTCCCAGATTAAGTCCCAATTGTTCACCAGGAACAAAGGCAGCCAGTGAGGAAACCAGCCCCCCAAGGGCCAGATGGTCAGCGTTCAGAGCCCCCTGACCCCTCCAGCCCTTGCCCTCTCTGACAGGGCTACACGTGCTCTAGGCAAGACGGGCCACCCAGCAAATTCCAAATCCACAATGCTCGTACAGAACATGTACTCACATGATACTGTGCTACCTATCTGACTTAAAGTGATGTTTCTCTTTAGTAGATAGTTATCTTGCCATAGAATGTGTAGTTGCAGAAGACAACCATGAATGTCAGATATTGCAAATCTGTGCTTAATGTCAACAATCAGACCTTTAGGTAATATTTCTAATCATGCATTCAAATATTTTAAAGCTCATGAATGTGAATTTCTACAGGCCTGGCCTAGAAATTGCTTGATAAGACAAGAAAATGCTGCAAATTATATAACAAGTGGCTGTTTGGCATTTGACATTACAGTTACTGTATCATCATCTCTGCATCTGGTAAAAAAGCATATCTAGTTTGCTTTAGGACCTTGTAATGTGCATGTTGTTGTCATTAGCTCTAATGACATTTTGAAAGTACAAGAAGAGGGGGTAGTGGAGACATGAGGAATGCAACCTTTGGGACATGAAACATGACAAATGGCGGATAAGTTGTGGTCAAGACAGACTGGTTTGCCTGTAATTACAATGACAAACCACTAAATACATCTCCTGGTCGCTCTTATCTGATATAGCTGCTGAAGCCTGTTTCCAGACAGAGCCTTAGGCAACTGTAACAGTCTCCAACATACAAACATATAAATTAATGGCTTGGTTCCAGATATCTTTGACATAGCTTTGTTAACTATTATTAATTTGCAGGAGGGATATTTATAAAGATTAAATTAAACGTATTATCGGTATTTTGAGGCAACACAGGCAGATCTACAACAGGATAGTCTACGTTATTTGACAGCTCTAAATTATATTTTCATTGGCTAATTCTTTTCTGCCACAGGTTAAACAAAAGTTCCACAATGACACTCAGACTACATTGCCAAATACAACTAATTAGGCTATCAGATGCGGCAACACTGTGGCTGAGCATCACTGACAGCAATGACCTTCGGCACGGCTTCATTTGTGCAAATATAAAGGAGCAAATAAAAGAAGACAATGAACAAACATTCAAAAAATGTTCATGCAGTATTTCCAAGCATTCAAACGGGCTTACAGACCTGACAGATTATACCTAATTGCCTCTTGTCATAATTTGTCATACTAATTAGGCTACCCCTTCCTATAAAACAGCCCAGCAGTAGCTTTAATGCCATATTAAATTCACCGGTGAAACAAACTTCAAGCATCTGTTTCAGCCTTGTTGATGCACCGACGCCAACAGGCTGAGGGAGACCCTCCGGAGAGCGTTCCCAGACAAATCCTCTTTATAAACGGTTACTTGCTTTTTTATACGACAAGTATTTTTTAAGTAAGCGTAAGGATGCAGGAAAAAAGCAGCAGCGTGCACTCCTTCTGTGCAAAAGCCTCTCGGAACTCATCATGTTTAAATAAAGTTGTCCAGCCCAAACAGCTACGTACCAGTGTTCCCTATCCTCACACCCAGGCCTACCTTCACTATCCACACGGACACGGGTCTGTGGCTAAATTCGCGTCCAGCTGGCTCCAACAGCACCAACACCGCTGCTGCTGCTGCTCCGACCTGCTCTGCTCTGCAACAGCTGATCTGCGCTCAGCTAGGGAGCCGCCAAGTGACGTCAGGAACTTACTGTACGTGCCGTTTGGTTCAGTGCAGCGGAAGGCAAAGTTCAGTGCAGCTTGTTGGAGGATAAAAACGGGAGATCACAAACATTTTTTATCCATCTGTCTATCCAAGACATTGTGATGTGGCTAGTTTTTTGTTCTTCTGAGACCGCTAACGATAATTAAGTGGTTTAATAAATATCTTTTTGAAAGTAGGCTACAGTAACGAGGAGAACAGACAGAGACAGACAGAGTTCACCTTGTTAAAAACGTTGTGTGATTTTAAACCAGCAAAAAATAAGACACCTCACAATGACAGGAAAACAAATGTAAATTCAGAGACAGCTATAGACAGCAAAACGACTGAAATAAACAAGCTAATAAACAAGTAATTAACTAAATAAATTAAACAAACGTGCAAACATAGTAAACAGAACATATTAATCATCCATTCACTGACACATGTAGGCATACCTAGCCTACATGCATTGGCTACATACATAATAGTCTACTATACAGCCTAGATATATCAGAAAGTTGTAATTATATTTTCAAACAGCAGGACAGGACTCATAAAGTAGCTTATGTACAGTATTTCTCTCACTTAAAGTTTAATTTAAACATCTCCCTCTGTTGGTAGAAATACAGAACTGATGTATTTAGTAAAGGCTGCACAGTAAACGACTTCGTACGCACTGCATGTGTTGTATAGAAACCATCTTAAAATGTGACATAATATGAACTGATATAAATATAAACCACGTGGCAGCAAGTTCAGTTAAATCTTAATTTCGGTGCCACAAAAGTCAAGATCATGGACTTCAAGTTTCTGAACACAAGTGCTCATAATAAATTGTAAAACACTGCCCTCTGTTGACATGACAAAACGCCCTGATTACAGTTATCTATGTTATAATAATTTTACTATTAAAAGTTGTTGCACAACTGGCATTACTTATACTATATGTATGTATAATCTGATGTCATGGTTGTTCAATTTGAACACAACTTTGAACAAGGATTTGCAACTCAGACAGCATGACTTCCCAAACGAAAACACAGGTATGCTTGGTGCTTTCTAGATAGTAGCGAGAACCATCTGACCTTTTATAACTCACAGGGTTGAGAGGGACATTTATCAATGAATTGAATGGTGCTGGGAAAAATACAATAGCATAGAAAAGAGTAGAATAGAATACATGAGAATAAACTATTTGCTATAATGTATGGTTCTGAACCAAAATAATCTCTAACTCATTTGAAAAGTTTGCATTACTCAATAAAACAGAATAAGTAATTCATTCATGTAACCTCTATGCATACTTTACATCACTGAACAGAGTAGAATGAAATAGAAAAGGCAATTTATTTATGGCTCACGCCCAAACCAAGAGCATCAGTAATTCACAAGATTTGATTATAATCCAGAAACAAGTACAGTCCTTGTGGAACAGAATAGAAACGAATAGATTAGAATATTATGGTACAGAACCAAAAGCAGCTGTTAGTAACCCATGTGGATCATTTCAGTGACTGAATAAAATAGAATAGAATAGATAAAATAGAATAGAATAGAATACAAATTTAAACTTTTGGAAAGCAAAACAATATATATAAATATATATAAATTGTTTTTAACCCCCCTCCCTTCTGCTCAGGTAGCTTTTCAGTAGCACTCTTTACGTTCCATTTGGAAACAGCAACATGTTGCCAGTATCAGACTGAACGTTTTGAATGCGCCTCGAGAGGGTGCATGCGCAGTACTTGACGTTTGAAGTTGCTTCTCCGGGGTGTTTGAACAGGAAGGCGGACATGTTGGTCAGACTGGAAGAAAATCGGGCATCGTCTGCTGTTTTTCTCCGAAAACTAACACACGTCTAAACCCGATTTCTAAGTCTTCGATCTGAGAGATAAAACAGTTTGGACTCGGAACAGACGACGGTCAAAGACAGTGCACATGATGCGGCGGAAGGACTGCCGTTAAACGTTGTAACGACGCGTTTAAACCTGATCGAAATTTGGAAGAAGCAGAAGTTTTTCCCCTACCACTTCTACTTTTGAGCTGTCAGATTCTATTGTCGTTTTCTGCAAGGGCCTGGCACCGATATGGGAACGGGCCTGGACTAACCTTCCCACGAATTGTGCTTTCCAAATAGACATTACATTGACGTTTTAATTGCCTTTTGTTTGGATGCACCAACGTTTTAAGCCCTTATCCTGGTATCCTGCGGAGGCTGACTAATCTGTCGCCGCATTTATCTTTTGCCACTGAAGTTGTTTGCCACTCATACTGGGAAAACATCTTTCCACTCTGAAAATGTGGCTTTTGTATATTCAGTATACATATAAACTTTTCATCGTCTGTGAAAGCTGGAGGAGAACGATGTATTTTCTTTGAAGTGAGGTGTAAAGTTCACACGAAGAAAGGGACATTTGGCTAGCTAGCTACCGCTGGCTGCTAAAGCTAGCTAGCCAGCCTTCTGCCTCGCCAGTGAGCTGTTTTTGTTCATAACCCAACATCGGGGCTGAGTTCAACAGCAAAAATGTCTGCTCAGGAAAGTTTGGAGGCTCGATTTGAAAAAATCGACGCCATGTTGAAGGACCCAAAGTCAGAAGTAAACACGGATTGTCTTCTGGTAAGTTTGTAGCCTGTTAGCTTGCTAGGCAGCTAAGTAAAGAAAGCCAACCATCCGGGGTCAGTCTACTCCTTGGAGCAGAAATTCTTTCCGAGTCCAACAAGTAGCCTCAATTGTCACTTAAGGAATGTGCTGCTATTGACGCCGACTGGCCAGTTTGACTGGCACACTAAATCTAACAATAACCTATGTGCGATCGTAACGTTATGTGTATTAAGGATTTGCAAAAAGAAAAATCCGCAGTTTGAGCGCCTGGTATCCTACAGTCAAATACTGGATAAACTCGCCGCCGAAAACAATTAAGCTAATTGCCGGGTAAGTTAGCATGGATGTGTAACAGCGGAGTAACGTTACTGTCCGTACTCGGCAACCTAGCTTCAATAAAGGAGTCTTAACTAATTAACAAGCATTGGTATCTAAAACACATTGATACATGGCAACCGTGTTTCTGTTCTCCACAATACAGACTCACTTTGTCAGATTATTGATATTTGTTAAGCCAGTTCAAATAAATCGTGCTATTAATTGTCTAGATTTACCTATTTAAGCTTTTTTTGAAGCGATAGGCTGCCTGTTGAAACCTCTAGGCCTCCAGCTGCATCAGTACACCTGTTGGCTGGAGTTTGCCTTGGCTGCTTCCTGTCTATGGGCGATAAACAAGTGACTCTCCTCACGTCTGTTTAAAGCAGGATGCTGCTGCCACGTGCTAAACCCGAAAGCAACACCTTCATAGGTTTTCATTACATGCGGCAATCCCAGGAACTGACTCACCATGGAGTGGATGCCAATGGGATGTTGTTGTGTCAAGTGTTTGTTGATATGAGGAGCCATTCAGCTTGGTTGGCACTGACACTCAGTGTTTTCACAAGGATTTGGCTCTTAGTGACTCATGGGAAAGCTCAGATGTAGTGGGATGAAACCAAAATTCAGGTGGCTAACTGGATGGAGTTAGCATGAGTTACATTGCATCACATTGGCACCTATGTTTTGTGGATGCAGGTATAACATTAGTTTTGAGCAATAAATGGCTTCTAGTTCTGGTTCCCAGTATACAGTAGTTTCATTGTCACTCATTCAAATGTTGTGCACATACATTCATACTCTGTGATTAATGATCCCTGTATGTTGATTGCATGATATAGGATGTATTAGCAGGCAGACTGACTTAGCTAAAGAACAGCATGGAAGCAAGCTGTTTTGGGACAGGGACTTGTCCTAAAAACCCTACCCACACACGCAACCTGGAGTGTTTGTGTATAGGTTGCTGTAGATATCTGTCTTTTGAAAAGAAAACATGCTTAGTCTGTATGACCTTCTATCCTGTTGCAGAAAGAGGCAATTAAACTCACCTAAAAGTGCACACACTCTGCATTTTTAATGGCTAAAAGCTGTGGGGACTGTTCCTGCTGGCAGCCACACACACAAGGGTGTTGTTCCTCTTTTTTCCCCTTTTCTCCAATCTTTCCTGATCAGTGAATGGAGGCCTTTTGCTGAGACTCCTTCTGCCACCATGCAACTCCACCCACAGCTTAATAAAATTCCATGCTAATCAAATAACCTCTTGTCTTTGACTGGCCTGGTGTTCCCTGTGTGTCCCAAAGCCATTCTGCATGTCTGGAGAGAGTTGAGAGCAGGCAGGGAGCTCTGAGGTAGCTGGGTGTGGGCTCTGCTCTCTACCCATAAACCAAAATTATGTGGACTGAAGACTCATGTTTCTGAGCGCTGTGAATCAGGACATTTAACTCACAAAGCAGCCAACATGCTTGGCTATGAGTAATAGGTTCCATCAGATTGTACAATGCAAGCCTTTTACTGGCCATGTTTCTGTACCTGGGTCTTGAGCTGGCATTGCTTTCTGCCTAAAGCATAGCACTATTGGGATTATACATTTTTCCCATAGAAGCCTGGTCTGTATTACATGATGACATTTGTCTTGCACCTTACCACTCAGCCCTGGCCTGGCCAATTGAGCAACATATTCAAACCCTGTTGCCCTTCATCTTCACCCCCTAAATAAATCCTGCTTGGAGAGAAGAGTGCCTTATCTGGATGGGCTGCCCCCTCCTCAACCAGTTTGTTGTAGACAGGCTTCTAAGCGCCAATCTGAACTGACAGAATTCCTGACATTGTGATGTGAGCTGTTTTTAACAGTCTGAGCATTGCCCATATGTTTTATCTGTCTGCAACAATCAATGCCTTGCATCACATGATTTTATCAAAAGATATATTGGGATTGGACATCCTCACCTTAGTTGTATGGTAGGGTTTGTTCATCATTTGGTAAATTAGAATGGTTAGAACCTGTTTTGCACATGCTTTGCCTCTATTTCTGACTTAGGCCTCCTCCCAACACAGTCTTTGTTCTTATTTTGACACTTGGCGTGCATTAGTTTCTCTGTGTTTTGATCCCTCCTTCATCTGTCATTTGGACTCTAAATCTGTAATAAGAGTAATTACAGGAAACTTCAGGCGAGTAAACCAGACTCTCCGACATGACTTGATTGATTGTGTGAATGCTGCATGTACATATTTGGGTGGATGATCTTATTTTTAAGTCATTAAACATATAGAAATAGCTAAATCAAAAACACTCTACATTGTATAGTTCATGTGGTAGGTCTTTGTGATACAAACAGGCAGATTGAGCTTTGTGGTAATTCATATGCTTTAACTTATCAAAGCATAGTAATGACCTAATTTACAGATGAAGAGACACCTGCTTTATTACATTATTGAAATAAATAAGTTGTTAAAATCATATTTGCAGGTTAATGCCTGCCAGGGTTTGCCACTCATAAGATTTTGTCCCTCAGCAATTTCTGTGTTAACAAATTGAAGGAGGTGCTTATTACCACTTATGTCATTTATGTCATTGCTAATGATGCTGTGTGGCAAAGAAAGTAATAAAAATCAGTAGTGTGAAACATTGTACTTGCTCATGTTAAGTATAGCAAAACCAGTGTCTAGCAGCTCTGGCCATGGAGAGCTTCATCCACACAGAAGGACAGTTTTCAGTCAGCTTCTTAAATAGGAGCCTTGAATGACTTGAAGAACCATTTTACTGGTGTGCTTCTTAATTACGTTGAGTAACAGCCAAAGTCAAGACTATTGTTGTCTTGCATACGTAGAGTTCCTGCCCTTGTTCTGCCGACCTTTGCCTTCAATGGCCAAACCTTACCTGCAAGGACTGATAATGCAGCAGTTTCTGTATATGGTTCTACACTTAGCGAAAGAGCAGCATAGTTTTGACACTAGGGGATGATGGTCAGTCAAGAGTATGTACAGTACATGACATTTTTACAGGGTGAACCCATTACTTGCTACTTGACATTTAATCTGAAGATTTAGTAAAATTGAATTATTCGACCTCCTTTTCTGTTGGCTATTGATTTGAAGTAATGCGTGAGATGCCTGATTATCATTCTTTGAAGGACCATGCTGATAGTTTTTGTTGTTTAAACCTTTTTGCGTGTGATTTGCTTATACTTATACATTAGTTGTTTCCATTTAATAAAGCATGCCATAAGATTTTGGTTGACCTATTGTCCAGTCAGCCATTGTCAGATTATGCCAGTGCAGTTCAATCACTTGCTCCTACTAAGTTCTGTCATTGTTCTAGATTTTATTCATAATAGCGTGTACAGCATGATGACCTTTATTGCTAAATTAAGGTTTAGCATATGCAGCGGTTATTTATAGACCAATTAATAATAATTGACGCAGATATTTAATTGTGATATTGTTTTTTTTTTCCTTTGTTGTTGCCCAGCCTTGGTATTGCCAGATGGTAATGCCAAAATCTTGGATCTTGACTGCGCTGCCATTTTTTGCAAAATGGTTAATAGTTCGTCAAAAAGTAATAGTGACAACATTTTCATTGTGGTTGATTACCCACTTTAACTTGCAGGGAAGTTTCAATTCCCTGCAAGTTGATTTTCATTGTGTGCAGCCTAGAATTAACAAAAGCACTTTAATAAATTGTGGTATAAACCAGAATTATATGTGAACTAAAAGTAATTTGTAGTTAATTGGCTAAAATATGGAAGACTACTATTTTGGCCTTTTTTTATGATAAACTTGAGTTGAAAAACATGTATATGTGTTAACGGTTATAGTCAGCATTTGATCCATCCCTATTGTCAGAAAGGTTCAGGGCTGCCAGTGGCAAACTGCTCTCCTCAGCTATTCAGCTATGGGAACAACTGCCTGAGCTATTTGTAGTTCTGCATTCCCTTGACTGACTGATTATGTGCAGGAATGCATACTAAAATGATCCAGTCTTTTAATAATGGAACGCTCTTGCCTTTCATTCACCCTTAGAACTTTACAGCCTCCTGCTTTTCTTTCATCTTATTTCATACAGGCTACAGTCCCAGTTAGTTTGTCCCATTCACAAAGGACTCTGTGGCCCATGTCCAGTGAAGATGGTCGAGGTGAACTGGGTTGATGTTTAGTAAGATGGTTATTTGCTGGGGGGAGATCAGAAATCTTGGGCAGTGCAGGCAAGAGCCTTCCTTGAGAATCCAGAGCCCGGTCAGTGGAAACTCGTGAGTGCTCTCCACTGTCGGAATAACTCAATTATATTTTGACATGAAAGCATTTGTGACAGTGATTCTCGCTCACTGGGACCTCATAAGGAAATGGAATGCCCCTGTTTTGCCACCCCTGGGTTCAATGTCATTGTTGTTTATCCAGTGGAGTTGTTAGATATGCAGTCTTTCTAGGTAAGTAGGATTTACTGTCAGTAGATGTTATGTACGGCAGCAGGGTACAAAAGGAGTTTGGACCAAGTGCTTAGTTAAAACAGCTTCAGTTAAGGCTCGTGCAGACTACACGATTTTCAGCGTCTGTCGATGGCTGTGCCGTTCACACTACACAACTTGCAGTCGTGACAGGAGTCTTGAAGTCGTTGTGGCGTTCACACTACGTGACTGATCGGTGACAGGGGGTCACACATTACATGAGCTGACAGCGACGCTGTCATCTGATGCTGGTCTCTAAACCATGTTTTGTCAAGAAAAGTGAAATGTGAAACAGAAAATGACGCAAATCTAAACACGAAACAGCTGTTGTTTGTTATTATAAAGATAGCAATTATAAAGACAAAAAAATCTGTGTGAAAGAATGGATTAGCACACGCAGGTAGCTCTCTGTGCTACAGAGAGAGCTGAAGGGAGTAAAAGGTGTTTTATGTGGTGAAAAAGTAGCTGCCTGCTCTGCCAGCTGACTGCTCACATTGGCTGGATGTGGATGTCGAGTCGACCGACGCCACCAGATATTTGGCACGCTAAATATCTGCCAGACGTCGGCGATGTGTCAGAAAAGTGTCGGGGAGCCGTTTTGATGCGTCATTGAGTAGTTCACACATAACGACTGGCAACCGCCGATCAACCGCTGATTTACCCCCGATCACAGCCTGGCGGTCACTGAACTCGCCGAGTGGCTAAAAATCGTGTAGCATGAACTAGGCTTTCCTCTCTGTGGTGGGTTTACCAAAGCAGAGGGATATATATTCCCTTTAGCTTCCTGCCTGTACCTGAAAGTTAGCAGCCAGAAAGCAATATGGTATCTCATGCTTTGAATGGCATCACTGGATTGTATGATCACACATTTGTGTTTATACAGGCAACAGCCTGTGATAGAACTGCCTTTTATTTGCATGGCAAACTCAATAGCTGGCTGCACAATTGCTCACATGTGGAAAGCATATTGTCTTGAAGAGGTGGCAGAAAAGGAAGTGAGAAGCAGGGCTTGACTCGGGCCAATCCACATGCCTTGTGCTGGCATGCAGAAAGGGATGATGTGGCTGAGTCTCCCATGGAAATTTTAACTCAGACTTTAATGTCTGGAAAAGTGCTCGTGAGTGTGTGGATTTCTCTCCACTAAAGCTTAAAGAAATAATTGCCATATGTAATGTCAACCACTGGCTTGTGCATTTTGTCTAACTATACATTTTTAAAAACAGAATTACCACATTTCATTAATAGGGTGATGAGGTGGGTTTTCATATTATTATTTAGTAATCCCAGGCATGTGTCGCCCTCTGGCTGATGCAGCATCAGCAGAAATATGATAACACAGAGTCCTGCAAGCTCTGGTTTGTTTTCCCACCGATTTGCCACAAAATGAAACCTGTGCAGTTAAATTTCAATGCATGGTTTTGCACTGGTTCTTTGATTAATATTGTCATATGCTCTTGCCTTGTTGATTCAAAGCTATCCCTACAGCGGATGAGGATATCTCGGAGGCAGACGGCTAGATTCACATACATTCAGACACTCAGAATTTAGACCTTTTTAATCATTGATGCCTTGTTCCTTTTGTTTGCCTGAAAAGCAGACTGAGACTCCTGAGACCTTGAATATTTCAGTGCCTGTGGAAGAGCGGTACACGTGCTTATCTAGGAACAGTTTCACCTCTGGAAATTACTCAGAATTACTTGCTAAGAAAGAGCTTTGTCGGATATCATGGACCATCAGCCTCATTTTTGTTAGCGTAGCCTGGAGCTGTTTTTTTTTTGGGGCTGAGCCATGTTTAGTGCTACTGGCTGCTCCATCTGGTCCAGTGGTCTGATAGCTAAAGCCAGATAGTGACAGATGATGTTAGGTTACTAACCCTCAACCTTGATGGTTACAAACCAATCAGCAGAGGTTATATATTGAACTTACTGACCCTGCCTGTGTGTGTGTGTGTGTGTGTGTGTAGTGTTTTTAAACAAAATAGATATGTGTTAATAAACAGAGGCTGCTTGCTACTGCAGATAAAAATATGGTAATGAAGTTTTTATATGATTTTCACATCAGTGTCAGGTCTTAAATATGCTGCAGTAAGCCAACAATTTCTCCTTTGAGTTTCCATAAAATCTACTGTATCACTATATATTGATATCATGAAAAAATTACATCGAGAGAGTGGATTATATCTATATTGCCCACTCCCAACACCTCTGTATCTGCATACAATTACACCCTAATACCATGATGCAGTCCCTCTTTCCGAAGAGATAACAGACACCACAGCAGAGATGCAGATTCAAACGTGGAACAGTTGTTGCTCACACCAAGCGCTACGCACTCACACTGCTTCAAATTGCTAATATAATGTTGCATAGTTTTGTTTCTTAAATCCACTTTGTTCTCTCAGCAATTCAATTCTTGGCTCATCGTCTTCTTCACTCCATAAACCTGGCTCTTTTGTCACACCGGTGTTTCAGTAGAAGACTCTTAGGCATGGCTGTGTTCCGATTTGTCGTTGTTTTTTCCTTCATTTGTTCTTCTATTGGACTAGCCAGGCCCACATGCGCCAGCCCTCCACTCCCTCCTCCTTTCCGTCAGTGTAAGGCTAGTGCTGATTGAAAATAAGGCTCACTATGTGACTCTGTACTTGGGATGGATTTTTTCCCTCCCTTCCTTCACTTTTTGTTGAGAACTTGTTTGGCCACATACCTAAAATAGCTCTCTGACGTGTACAGTCCTGTTAAGGAATGTTACTGTGGCTGTCCAGAGTTCTCTGCGGCAGGAAGTTATGCAAACTTGCATTGCTGAGCACAGAGCCTTGTGATTAGGGTCCTGAAGGATGCAGTTCTTCAGCTTTTTTTCCAGTGCAGGCTGGCTGGATACTGTATGGCCAACAAGGCCCTCTTTCTCTCCCACCCTATGGCCTGTCTTGTGTAAATTCTCCTTCCTGAAAGTTTTCTTTAAAGTTGAGCAGATGATGGCTCTCAATGAAGCAATGTGTGGTGAATACAACCTACCCCCTCATTAATTTCCCACATTCTGTCCCCCAGGATGTCTGTTACTTTTGTTCTTCCCACCAGCCATTCTTCACCTCCCATTTTTCCTTTCCCCTCCCATTTTGCCTTTTCCCTGCCTCCACCCATCCCGCAGGGCGCTTGCTTGTTTTATGTCTCATAGAAGGGGGGTATGGCCCTGACCTCCACTGCTGAGCAGAAGCAGCAGAGTTACTTAAGAGGATTCCTCGCCTTGTCTGAGCTGCTGATTCACCATGTGTCATCATTGTTTTGCTCAGAGGTGCAAAAAGATATGTCACTCTTTAACATAAGATCATTATACAGGAATGTCAAGATTCTTGCATTAAGTGAGTTCAGAGATGACGTATCTTATGTCAGCAAGTGATATGTTTATTTTATAGTTTATAAACAGATTGGCTGTAATAGTTATCTCTGAGTTTTCAAAGAAAGATCATATAGGTTAGTTGACCCGTGACAAAGTGTCAGATACTCAGTTTCAACATCTGGCTAAAACCCGCTAGAGGGAATGCATAACAGTATGTGATGTTGAAGTGCTTTGTGTGACTGTCTTCTTTCAGGCATTCTGGATTATGGAAGATTAGATTAAATCCCGCCAGTAGCACTTATGCTCCTGTCTAGCCTGAGACAATCAAGCTAGTACTGTTTGTTTTGAGCTCTTTCCAGTATTCCAATATTGTTGCTGTCACATCATAATTTGAAATGGGTATTTATGCCCAGTCCTTTTCAATTTTATTGATATTTATTCTGTTGTTACAGCCAACAGGAATGATACTTTTCAAGTTATCATAAAAGGGCTTCTTACGAAGGTCTGAAGCTGGTGATGTGGGAGAAACTTCTGTAATTTCAATGGGTGTTGTGTTCTGTTGCCTCAGAAGCTGATCAAACAGAGACATTTTGATAGAAATGCTTTGCCAGCAAAACCTTTGTTTTCCTATGATAGGCGCATTTGGGTTACGCTCCCCGCTTGGGCAGTGTGCCATTTTTGCCGCGGGAGTAGGGCTGTACAATAAAAAAATAATGATAATTATTGCAATATAATTTTCCTCAATAATGATATAACAAATTTTCAGTATATCGTCGATAAATGTTTGATTTAATTAGTTTGATTGCGTATGAATTGGCACTTAATTTTTCTATTAAAATATTTATTTTGTTGAGGAAAAGGGACAGAAAAAATATTTTATCAGAATTGTTTTGAATGAATCGAAATGGTATGAAATGTTTTTATCGTGGTGACATTTTTGGCCATATCGCTCAGCCCTAGCTGGAAGCAACAAAGTAAAAATGGGATCTGGAGTAGTCCATATCTGTGAGAAAATCGTTGCTATGCAATTTATCATGGACCAGCGGCACAGTTGGCATTTCCTCATGAATGTGGTAATGAGGAAACATCTCAAATACTATACACTTTCACACTTTGCAAAGAAGATGTGCATCTCTGGCCAGCAGTTGGGTCAGGCCCCCAGATGTAACAGCCTCTCTCAGAATGCATTTGCTCACGTGAGCAGATGTTGAGCTGTAGGACCGTCAGTAACATAAATTTGACATTACTCGATGCACGTATGCTGGCTAATAACTTTTTTTAAAGCTGGGACATTGACAGCGTTGTGTTGGACAGATCTGTGCAGTGGTGTTCCATGAGGGAGACAGAGCGAGAGGGGTACGGGTGAGCGAGAGAGAGAGGGACGAGCGAGAGGAAGTGCTGCGCAAATGCGCTACGGCACTCTGCAATCAAATACAATTTTAAATATAAAAAAAAATCAAAATTCAAGGTCAGCGTTGATATTATGGCAGTCTGCCACAAATAAATAAACACATGGGAAACGCTGCTTTGGGCTAGTCAAACATTAGTTTGAAAAAGCAGAAATGCTTTGTAAAGATTTTTGGCAAGGAGTTGATAACAATGATGTTCTGAGGTACCATTTATTAAACAACTTTCCTTTGAGTTCCTTCAGTGGTTCTGTTATTAATCACTTGATTAAACTGTGACTGTTTACAGTAGCACCAAAATCCGGATATTTGTAATAGGCTAAAACCCTCCAAGACATTATTAATGTAATCCCACTGCTAGCTTTATGCAGAAGTCTGTTCAAAGCCGTTTTACAGAGACAGACAGCCTGATGGGACACTATGTTTGCTTTTTATTTGTTTTCTGTGATGTTTCTGGAGTAGTAGACACTGTAGCTTTGTTTGTCTGCTTAATAACCCTTTTCTTCTCCCCTCAGGATGGCTTGGACGCACTGGTGTATGACCTTGACTTTCCTGCCCTGAGGAAAAACAAGAGCATTGACAACTTTTTGAATAGATGTAAGTAGCTCACATGCGTTTTCCCTTATGTCCTCCTTTAACGTTGATTTGTCCATGTCTTTCACTTGAACAACTGGTGTTTGCAGACCCAGTTACATATTGGTATAAGCCTAGGCTCGGAAAAGAAGGGTGTTTTTGGGTCACCCCCTCCTATGTAGGCTTGGACACAATAGGTGTCTGCAGCTGAGGGTCCCCAACAAAGGGGCTTTCATAAATGACTGGTGACCCACATGATGCTTATCGTGGTGGCTTCTCGTTTTTACGGTTCGCTCAGACCGGGGAACATCCATTGCTATGTTTATACCCCAACTCCTCCCTTCTGGCCTCCCACCAAAGCAAGACAGGCAGTTAGGTCAGCCAATCATTTCATGCGTTTATTCCAGTCCTCCGACAGCCACAGATTATTTCATTCTTGTGTCTGAGCATTTGATGGATTGATTTGCTGTTGGGATGTAAAGAGAGCATCAACAAATATAAAATGAATTGCCTTTCCTGGCTTTAACAGATATAGTATATAGTCCCCTTCTTGGCATTTTCTAGGAAATGTTACAGAGTATATAACAGAATTTGTTCTCCTATAGCCATAAATGCCTGAGGCAGGGTCAGGGCATCGGAGTTATATCTTGGGGATGAACGTCTTTTGATTTCCTGAATTTTACATATTGAGGAAGGCGTAATTTAACTGATACACCTATAGCTAAACTAAATAACGTAAACAGTTCTGTAGCCTTAACCTTTTTTTCTTGGATTCTTAAAGAACTCTTCTACACAATCTATAGAGATCTGTATTCATGTGCAGTGTTCATCAGGTAGTGACTGCGTCCATGTGGAAACGCTTGCTGCTCTGTTTGTACTGTATGCTTAATACTGTGGAAGTGCATAGATTGTTGCCTGTAACCTCCTCTCAATAGGTCTGCAACAGAAATACATTATACTGATGAATTTTCCAAAAATCACATTAAATCTATTAAAATGTAATGACTTCACTTAAGGTTGCCCTTCATAAGACAAGGCTGGGAGGAAATATAAAAGGCTTAACATCTTATTTTTGTCCATGTAATGAATTCTCTTGCAGTCTTCAGGGCTTTTAAACATTTTTCTGTTAGTTTGAAGAAAACTAAAACTCAGTTTTTCATATTTGATAATAACTCCAGCTACTGTAAACCCCAAGGCTAAAACTGCCATTAGACATCTCCTCAATTACTCCTGGTACAGTAGTTTTGTGTATAGCAGCCAAGTGTTGAAAATGCATTGACAGATATGGACTAATGTACTAGCTGTCTTGTGAGCCACTGTTCCTCAGCAGCATGCATGATTGCCTGAAGGGCTCTTAACTCTGAATTCATTGTGCAAAATTCAATGCATTGTGCTTTGCACCGCGAACACCCCAGCTGGTTGCTCTACTGTATGTATGCTGGACCCCCTACCCCCTTCCAACACAGTGTGTCTCTGTACCATGGTTTCATGGTTTATATCTCTTGTTAGTCTTCTGGGAGTTTTCAAATAGGGATCATGATCCCGGGAACCGATAATCTGAGTGGAAATGACTCACTCTTAAATGTTCTTATTCTAATAACTCAGGCCTTTGCTTTTTATTTTTAGATAAATTGAGCTTGGATTCCCCCGCACCCTCCTTTTCCAAAGTGTTCCCGTGCCAGTTGTGACCCATGTGATTTTAAATATTATTCCCCTAGTTCAGCTATGACCAAATTTGGTTTAACAACGAATACTATCTCCCCATGGGAGCTAGTATTGTTACACCAGGGAGAGGCCAATTCTCAGTAAGCAACAGACTTTCCCTAAACGGCATCTCACAGCTGTGCAGAGGCGCTGTCAGCTTTTTCTGCTCTGTTTGCCAACAGGCTGGCCAGTCAACTTGTGAGATATGTACACATTACGTGTGACCTAAATGATGTTGGATAATAAAACGGGGGTAGCAGTGAGTTCATCTTCCGGATAAAATGCAACCACTAGAAACTTTCTATTTTAATAACAAAAATGACAAAATACATCCCACACTCTGCAAGCTGGCAACATGTAATGTATTAGCTTGAAGTCCTTGATGCAACCTATGCCTGTGATCTGCTGTGATGCTTCAGTGCACAAGGCTAAAGAGAAGACTTCTCCTTAAAGTTCAATGCAGAAACTTAAGCAAACAATAGTTCTCAGCACAGTTTCTGTTTTGTGTTGACATCTGTCTTTGCTTGTTTGTTTGTTTTTTTTTCCAGACAAGGAAACCATTAGTAAAATCCGTGATCTACGCATGAAAGCAGTGGACTATGAGGTGGTTAAAGTTATTGGGAGGGGAGCATTTGGAGAGGTGCAACTGGTAAGAATGTCATTTTGTGTTTCTTGTGTTGTGAAAAACACTTGTCTGTAAAAGTTTTTTCCCACCCCAAAGTTGCAGTGCTATAATTGAACTAAGCCTAACTGGATTGTCACCTCTTTGCCTTTTCCAGGTAAGACATAAAGCCACAAGCAAGGTATACGCCATGAAGCTGCTGAGCAAGTTTGAGATGATCAAGAGGTCGGACTCTGCTTTCTTTTGGGAGGAGAGGGACATTATGGCCTTTGCCAACAGCTCATGGGTGGTGCAGGTATGATGTGATTTAAAGAAAATACTACAAAACCTTCCAAAACCTAGCAGGGCTCCAGACTAACTTTTTTCACGTCTGTCCCGGAACTGTCCTGTAAAGCGTCCCAAATTCAAAATGTTGTTTCTTTACTTAATATTTAATTTATCATAATATTTATTTTGCTTGATTTCAAACAAAAAGATTTATAAACAAAACTGAAAAGATATCTGTTGGGACACCTTTTTACCTTGATGATAAATTATTTAATTTCAATTCAGTTATAAACTCCTGGACTTTGTTTCAGCAGATTTTCTGCTCATGTTCCAAACTTTCTTACATTCAGAATCTCACACATCTTTGTTCTTTTATTTGTCTAAAAGAAAATTGTAATATTATGAGACTAACAACATTATTTAATGAGAATTCATCATAATTTTAAAAAGTCTACCTGAACTATACTCTGTTGTGCTCCCCTTCAGACTGTACTGAATGAAACAAGTGCACTACCCTTCGTCAGAGGTAGAAACCAAAACCAACACTGCCAATCAGGCAGACATCTCAGAGCAAATCCACATTGTGGAGATTGTGCTTGAGGTTTTAGGTGTTTACAATGCCCAAACACATTTTCTGTCATCCCAGGACAACAGGACACCGTTAGTCTCGAGCCCTGTAACCTAGTGATGTTATTAAATGCAGACCACACGCACATAAACCCAACCTTATGTGCAAGTTTGAAATGAATTAGTAAGAGATTAGTTACTTATTTTTCATTTTTATTAATTGTTGCAATTATTTAGTTCTTCTATTTTCTATCCTGCAGCTCTTTTTTGCATTCCAAGACGACCGCTACCTCTACATGGTGATGGAATACATGCCCGGTGGTGACTTGGTTAACTTGATGAGCAACTATGACGTCCCCGAGAAGTGGGCCCGCTTTTACACAGCTGAGGTGGTGCTGGCTCTGGATGGAATCCACGCCATGGGCTTTATTCACAGGTAACGACAAAACATCCATTTCTCCCTTCTCCTTTCTTTGCGTTTGTTGGTTTGATTTTCAAATTCGCTGCAGTCAAACATATTGATTTAATTCTAATGGAAAACTCTGTTTCTTACCTCTGCGAGGCGTTAAGGTTTTATACTCTGTTTGGAAGTGCTGCTGAAACCTCGCCGTGTAAAGTCATTTATTTTTTATGGTTATTGACAACTGTGAGGAATGCAGTTGGATCTAGAAGGTGTGGGGGCAGCCTATGATCTAAGGGGGCTTTATAATAAGCAGGTGGTAGTCCAGGGTCGGAAGTACTGTTTTTAGCATAAATGCTAGTTACTTGCTTTTGGCCCCATTTACTTAAACACCAAACAAACCATACTTTGTCATATATCATCTTTGTTCTCCAGTATAATGTCTAGCTTTACGATCTGTATCACAACCCAGTAATAGGTTTTTAAATGAGTTGTAGTTGCTGTCATTGTTGGCTCATTTCTGTTGTGTTCTCTTGTAGTAATATCTCTTAGAGTTGTAGGGTAATTAATCTCTCTGCACTGGCCCTGTGCCACATTTTGATGATATATAATTTTTAAACACAACAGCCCTGAAATATTGTTTTCCTTTTTTTAAAATGGTTTAGAAATGTATTATTCTTGTATATTATATTACTCTGCCCACTAAGCTCTGTGCACAGCAATGGTGGAAAATTCACAGCATGACAGTGGTATTAAAATGTTCACCACTGTTATCCCATTAGCTAGCTGGAAGTTGCAGTGAACGGAAATTTCAAGAAAACATAAATTCTGCTCTCTCAGCTCCCAGCCTCCTTCATACTTCATTGCATCTGACCTATCGCTGCAGTACCAGACAGTTCTGAATTGGAGAGCTGTTTTTCCAAGTTCCTACAGCAGCTCTGACCTTAACAGTTCACATACAGAAGTGCAAACTGCTTCTGTTTTCTTTTTTATAGGCTTTAGTTTGATGTCCTGTTTGTGTGTCACATATGTGTTTTGATATCACTTTATTTTTGCCTTCTCAGGGACGTGAAGCCTGATAACATGTTGCTAGACAAAGCAGGCCACTTAAAACTGGCAGACTTTGGGACCTGCATGAAAATGAATAAGGTATCATGTCCATTTTTTCTTTAGGTCTATGAAAAACAATCTAGGCTTTTGACAGATAAGTTATAATATAAGAATTCCAAATGTCTTTCCTCTTCAGGATGGTATGGTACGATGTGACACAGCGGTGGGAACTCCAGACTACATTTCGCCTGAGGTACTGAAATCCCAAGGAGGAGATGGCTATTATGGCAGAGAGTGTGACTGGTGGTCAGTGGGAGTGTTCCTGTACGAAATGCTAGTTGGTGAGTGCTAATTAGTAAAATCAAATGTACCTGGATCATTGTTATTATTTCAAACAAGTATGAGGTGTTTAAAATGTTTTCATTATTCTTCTGTTGAACATATCAGTAACACACGGCTTTTGTTTGTCTTGCGTTGTGCACAGGTGACACTCCTTTCTACGCGGACTCCCTAGTGGGGACCTACAGCAAAATTATGAACCACAAGAATGCCCTGACCTTCCCTGACGACAGTGAAATCTCCAATGACGCCAAGAATCTCATCTGTGCTTTCCTGACTGACAGGTTAGATAGTGGCAGACTAAGCTCTGGATTTTGAAGAGGGTTCTTATCCTTGACCCCTTTCTAAGACCCTTTCCTTGTTGAAGCATTGATTGTTTTCCAGCTTAGAGGACTCTGAAGTGTAAAGAATCTTGATTGAATTTTCCAACATAATAACATAGATGATGTGCCTCATTGCTTTGAGATATTTTAAGAATCTTCATCTAAATGTTGAAATGATCATTGATCAAACTAAGCACGTCCTCCCTGGGCCCCACAGGGAAGTTCGACTTGGCCGTAATGGTGTAGATGAGATCAAGAGGCACCCTTTCTTCAAGAATGACCAGTGGACATGGGAGAACATCAGAGAGAGTAAGACAATTTCCTCTGCTGACTGTTCACTGTTATTGCAGTTGAGTAGCCAGCGATCTTGTTTTCCATTTGACCTACTACAGACAGTTGCAGGAAATTCTTGCAGACGAGCCATTCATTCAGTATCCTTTCCAAGGCTAAACGTGATTCCTGCTCAGAGTAATAATTGGCAGCACAGCGTTTTTGAGGCGGGGAGGCAGTCCATCGGCAATGTTAATGCACCGGGATTGACACTGGAGCGGAGAGAGATTAGAAATGTAGGCCTAAATCCAGGAGCTATAGAAAGTTCTTTAGTGGCTTTATATTTAATACTTTAGTAGGCTGAGGTCAGCACTTTGGTGTTGGCCACCCCTGTCGTTCCACTAGTTGACCAGCTCTGCTAGCTGGCTGGTTTTGCCTTGTTTTAAAGAGGGTTTGAAAAGAGATATGTGATCCAGAAAGACTTTGGCTAGAGGGAACAGAAACACGTGTTTCTACCTCTCTTATGTGGAAGGTAATCCACCTCAGAATACAGTTCTGACAAAAAAAGAAAATATCACAATATTTATTATGTATGAGAATAGAAGCAGAAGGGAAAAAAAAGTAAGTCAAAGATATTTTTTAGCGATTTGGAAATGCTCAACCTTTCCATTTCAAAGGCCTGATATGAGCATATACACTCCATCTGTACTCAAAGACTCATTTCGGGACTGTGTTTCAATTCTGCTTGCATCATGGACTGTGCCTTCAACACATAGTAACTCATTATAGGTAATGATTATTTATTACAAATGTTTTGTCATGTATCATCATGAGTCTTCCACCTTTTTGTGCCCTGTGTAGCGGCTGCCCCAGTAGTGCCTGAACTGAGTAGCGACATTGATACCAGTAACTTTGATGACATTGAAGAGGATCGGGGGGAGGAGGAGACCTTCCCCATACCAAAGGCCTTTGTGGGCAACCAACTGCCCTTTGTAGGCTTCACTTACTACAGCAATCAGCAGTAAGTCTGCAGGACTGGGCTCCATACAGTGTTCATAATCACCATGCAGAATTTTTGGTTTGATTCCTCGTAACACTAAACTGTCCACATTATTGCACAAATATGCAAATGTAGGACCTTTGCAGTGATGTATCTATGACGTGATGCATTGTTCAGTCAATATTTCACATTTTAAAATGACTTGTGACAATAGCAATCCATAGAGTGCATGGTAGAATTCTATGTGTGATAGACTTATTTATTCTATGAAGATTAAATATAGTTGTTGTTAGTAGTTAGTTAGTGTTCACTTTTAGCAGAGGTTGTAATAGAAGTGTTGCGATTATCAATGATAAAAACGTGTCCCGTTTGTAGCCTTTTACGCAGGTCCACCAGCACCACAAAGGCCAGTGACAAACGTAGCAGCTCCACAAAAGAAGACAAGAGTCATGTGAGTTGACGGCTGCAATTTTTTTAAATAAGAAAGTCTTGTAGAATATCTGCTAATGTTCCATTTCCTCTCATGACTTACTACTTCTTCTGTGTGTATGGAGATCTAACAGTGTTCATTGTGTGTTTCTGTTCAGCTGGAGAACCTGCAAAAAAGGATCTACCAGCTGGAGGAGCAGCTCCACAGTGAGATGCAGCTGAAGGATGAGTTGGAGCAGAAATGCAGGTATACAATAAAAGGTTGCCAAGCTGCTAATGCAGTCAAAGTCAGATATGATGCAAATTATTTCGTCTCATCGACAGGCCGTCGATGAGACACGTTTAGTGAGAACCTGTACATATTTACTTCTAAAAAAATGTCAATGTGTTGTTTCCTGTCAAATTGTGATATTTGTAAATGCAAACCAGCCCATAGTTATCATGACAGAGACAGTGCCAATGTGCTCTCTGCCCACTGGCTATATGTGCATTCTTGATTGTTTATAAGTTTAGCAGACTTTTGTACACAGTAAGGTACATGTGATTTTTATTTAACTGATTATTGTCAGAAGCAATGAAGTTAAGTGTTTTTCTGAAATTCTGTTCCCAGGACATCAAACACCAAGATTGAAAAGATCATGAAAGAACTGGATGAAGAGGTTATTTGCTGACACTTTTTTCCTTCTAAACATTCTCCTGTTCTTATGGACAAATTATAAATTCATGATGTTTGCTGCTTTGAGTGCAGTTCATATGCGCATCTACAGCTTTTTTTTTGGTAATACATTCAAAAAGTGATGAATTCAAATGATGGAGTTGAATCAATGACAATGTTTAAAATATAGATGAAGGATTGGTTTCTTCCTGCCACATCACAGCTCTTTTGTTCCTTGCCACAGGCGAACCTGAGAAGGAGCGCAGAGACCAGCATGTCTGTGCTGGAGAAGGACAAGATCATGCTGCAGCACAGATTTACAGAGTACCAAAGAAAAGCTGACCAGGAGGCAGAGAGGAGGCGCAATTTGGAGAATGAAGGTAAAGATAATGAGGGTCTGCTAGCGTTGCAATTGTAGTATAATTACAGACTGAAGCAGGGAGCCAGTATTTGAACATAGGTTTGATACTTGTTAATGCTCTCATCCTCTCAGTATCATTTGATCTGGTTAAGACATATGCCCCAATTGGATTACCTTGTATCCTGCTGTGACCGTCATCGTGCTCACTGCTAAATACAGACCTGGTTAACTGTTAAACCATGCACGTCTCTCTTGACTTTTCCTGTTGATTTGCAACAGGAGAAACCACTATGTGGACCGACAAACAGGGAAGCTGTTAGAATTGAAGACTTGATATTCTTTGCATGTATTAATGACATGATTTTATTGAGGAAATTGGGGATGGCATTTTGTTTGGGGTTGTTATCAGGGCCAGAGGAAGTGCACTTAGCTTTGAAGCCAATTTGACATAGTGGCCAAACAGTGGAATTACAACTTCCTGCTCCGTCACATCAGGCTTCATGAGCCACTGAGCAGCTTTCATAAGAATGAACAGAGCCCGGCCTCCAATCCTATGTCCATCCCCAGATGAAGCCCTTTCTAATTCAGTTCCCTTACATTTTTTTTTCTAGTGTCAAATTTAAAGGAGCAGCTTGAAGATATGAGGAAGATCAGCCAGAACTCTCAGGCTTCAAATGACAAGATTGTCCAGCTGCAAAAGCAGGTATACAGTACACACACACACACACCACAGACACACACACACACACAATATGGACAGGTGGAAGACAATGCATTAAACTTTATTTTCCCTTATGGTCCCCTCTGTTTTGATTGACAGCTGGAAGAGGCCAATGACCTCCTGCGAGCCGAGTCTGACACCGCGGCAAGACTGAGGAAGAGCCACACAGAGATGGCCAAGTCAGTGAGCCAGTTGGAGAGCTTGAACCGTGAGCTGCAGGAGAGGAGTCGTGCAGGAGACGGGGAGAAGGCCCAGCTGGAGAAGGAGCTCCTGCTTCTTCAGAGCACCCTGGACTCGGAGAGGAGGAACTATAGCCAGGACTCTGAGGAGATCAGGGAGCTCGGAGGTGACCCGCAAATCCAAAAGCAAAATTCCCTAACACCATGACCAAATCACAGTTTACAGTGTTTATATTTTTTAAATCTGGTTTGGTATTTAACACATCAGAGTGAAGAATTTGAATTTAGTAAACCATCTGTGTGGTTCCAAATAACTCTTTAAGACTAGTTATCACACTCATATTTAGACATTTGAGACTCACTGATGCCTGAACTCTGACACCAGTCAGTCTGATTTATCAGTCAGACAGTTATCTTTTAATTGGATCAAGCTTATGAAAGTCATATAATAAGTGGTGATGAAGGGACATAGAAGTCCTTTGCCGATAGTCAAACTGTATGAGGTGGGGTTTTTTGTGGTGAAAGATAGTTGATCATTTTTAAAGTCTATCTAAATGGCTGTAATAAAAAGGGTTTTGAAATCATACCACAAACACAGCAATGGTGACTATTTGTATTTATCGTCCCTTCTCAGCGAGGATGGCAGGGCTGCAAGAGGACAATAAAAACTTGAAGCTCAGCCTCTCCAAAGTGGAGGCGGAACGCAAACAGGCCCAGGAGAGGAGCAATAATCTGGAGAAGGTAAACACAAGAAGTAGTAGTGTTTGTGCGCATACGCTTGTGCTTTAAGATAATAAGATAATAGGACAGTGTTCAGCTTGCTTCACATTGTTTGCCTGGTTATTACTCCCTCCCCGCAGGAGAAGAACAACCTGGAGATAGACCTGAACTACAAACTTAAGACCTTGCAGCAGCGTCTGGAGCAGGAACAGACTGAGCATAGGGTGACGCGGGCCCAGCTTACTGACAAATATGAGTCTATTGAAGAAGCCAAGTCAGCTGCCATGAATGGTATGCCAGTCCAATGTCAGAGCATGCCCTTCTCCACCATTTTTCTCTCTGCTTTTTCTATTTGGTTACTTTATTTTTCTCGAATCCTTCTTGAACTTAATTTGTCTGTGCCTCTCTACCTTTATTTTATTCAACTTCTTTCTGTCACCAAATTCCTCTTCCTGTCTCGTCTTTCTTGTCTGCTGTCAGATCAGTCTCACCTGCAGGGGATATTTGGGTGGGAGGAATTCAAGGAGTGTTTAGCCTGTCAGCATGTCAGGACTTCGCCTCATTGCATATTAAAGCTGGACTCTAAAGCAGTTTTTTTTTTTTTGCGTGCTCGATAGAATGATGATCTGTCCAGGTGATTTCTTGCCTTTCACCTAGTACATGCTGGAATATACTCCAGCCTCTCCTTGGCAAGTTTCCTCCATGACAAAGTTCATCACTAATAATTAAGGCTCATCGTTGATCAAAAATTCTTTTTGGAAAATGTTTAAAGCCATTATTTCCATCTGGAGTTTTGCCCCCATGCTTTCACACGTGGTTGTGTTTCCAGTTCTAAGAAAACACCGTTCACCAGTTTTAAAAGAAAACAAATCTCCTTCAAACAAAAACAATTCAGAGTACTCCTTTAGAAATAGAAAATGAAGAGAAAAATTATGAGAAAATGCCCACTGGCTGCAGAGAAAATTATTTTTGTGTTGATCCAGATTCTGTCACATATGTTCAGCTCATACTGCAGACAATTTGCTTGATAGTCTGTCACTTGGCAGTAAAACACGGAATTGACTATCTTTCTGTCATTGTGCTACTCCAGCTGTTCAGCAGAAGATGTCTGAGGAGAATGGGGCAAGGATGCGAGCGGAGAGCCGGGTTGTGGAGGTTGAAAAGCAGTGCTCAATGTTGGAGTTCGACCTCAAGCAGTCTGTGCAGAAGATGGAGCAGCTGATGAAGCAAAAGGAAAGGCTGGAAGATGAGGTAAGGAATCCCTCTCACTTTTGCGGTTCAGCTGTATCAAAGAAACCATTGCATTTGTGTGCCTCGTATCTGTGATATCTCACCTCTCGTATGACTTCCTTCCCTAGGTGAAGAATCTGCGGATACAGGCAGAACAGGAGTCAAGCAAGCGTGTACTGGCTCAGAACGAGCTGAAGAGCCGCACGCAGGAGGTGGACCGTCTACGGTGTTCAGAGAAGCAGGTCAAACAGGAGATCAACACAGCACTAGAGAGTAAACGCTCGCTGGAGTTCCAGCTGGCACAGCTGACCAAGTGAGTGGCCTTCCCACACGAGAATTATAAAATCTGTTGTGCTTTTTTTTATGAAATGTTGCTTATGTTGTGTGTCCACTAGTAACATTAGACGTTGTCTGCATATAATCTGCATAATAAATATTCTACACAAATAAAAGTTAATACATAGAATAAACACTTTAAAATAGGAGCTTTTGAGGTTACTTACACCATTTTTAATTAGTTAGTAATACTGTGAAACTAACTGGACAGGAGTGTGTTATTAGTGCACCGGCCAGTAATGCTCTTTAGAAGTCTAGGCGTAAATTGCCCTACAATTGCCTGCTATTTTCAAATAAGTACTATTATTCCAGCTTAGAGGGTGACTGGGCCAAAGCTGTAAACCTAATCCTTTGATGTAAACACTGAGTCCAGCTCCATCCACCCCATTGCTAATCCTTTGGCTTGTGCCACAGCCAGTTCTGCTGGATGTGGTGCTAATCACATTTTACTACAGAGACTGGCTCTGTTTGCCTAACGTATTATGTTGATGTGTTAACAGACAATACAGAGGCAATGAGGGACAGATGAGGGAACTTCAGGACCAGCTTGAGGCCGAACAGTATTTTTCTGTAAGTATATTTCTCAATTTCCCCAATGTATCTGTCCTCTGTCATTTAGTTCAAAAGCCATTGTTTAAGCTATCTGTCTGTCCTCCCTCCCTCAGACACTTTACAAAACTCAGGTCAAGGAACTAAAAGAGGAGATTGAGGAAAAGAACCGGCAGGTACAAGAGGCTCATAAAAAGGTGCAGGAGTTGTGTAGTGAAAGGTAAGAGACTAAATTCTATTCACATAATAACCTTTACGACGATCACTTTATCAATTTAACCACCCAAATATACAATTTTTAGCAGTTTTTATTAGGGGTGGGACTCTCTGGGCACCTTACGATTCAGAGGGCTGCGATTCGATTATAAAACGATTATCGATGCATCTTGATGCATCATATTTTTTCTATACAGGAT
>JAPMOB010242050.1:0-24649 GCA_029875015.1 Lepomis gibbosus
GCCCACCCCAGCAAAAGTGGATTTCATTTTTATCAATCATCAACAGTACGGTTTAAATAAACAAGATTAGCAAATAGCCATGGTAGCATCAGAGCACTTTTGTTTTTTCACGTCACCACATGAATCATTTATTACAAAGTGACTTTTATCTTTTTGCTACTTAATGTAGAGGAGGTTGTATACGTACTGTATATTTTGGAAGTATATGCTTGCTAATATTTAAATAAATGTTCTAAATGTAGAATTACCTAAATTTAAATGGAAATGGAAAGAACATTTTTAAAAAGTGGCAGGAAACGTGAAAGCTCAACCTGAGAATGAACTGCGCTTCTTTTCATACTAACTGAAAGTGAACCGCATACTTAATGCAAACACTCAGAGCAGAGCTTTATGAGCGGATATTGTTAAAAAAACAAAGGTTTATGTATGATTATAGGTTATCAAGTTATTCTCGAGACAGGAAGGAGACTTATGTTAAGTGAGATGTATAGTAGCGACATGAGAACACATTTATTATTTGCCACTTCTAGCTGCAGTCTTTGTAAGAAAAAAAAAAGGAAAAAAGACTTCTAGCCATCTGATAACTGATATGAATTATTTCAACACCACTATTAATAATGTCCCATCCATGATGCTGTAGAAGGACAGGGTGCGCCCTCTAGTGGTCAGTCTAGAGACTCACCTTTCTTCACAGCAAATCTTAGTGTGAAGATTTCCATAGAAGCGAGTATAGCAACGAGGGATCAACCAATGCAAATTGTTTTTAGCTGTTGATATCTCATTTCAGTTTGTCGGTTCAAATCAAAGGTTTTAAAGGTTTAAATTTTTTTAAACAGTTTTTTTTTTCAAACAGTATTTTAAAGCAGCGTGAAAGCCATATTTGTAAAAATGTTCTGTGTTTTACTGCTGGTGAACAGTGGTGGGGAATATAACTACCTATAATTATTTTAAGTACAGTTAGGAGGTATTTGAGTATTTGCATTTTCTTTCATTTTTTCACTTCTTACTCCACTACATTCATCTGACCATCGTTACTAGGTGCTCTTTCATCTACAATATATGATCGTCCTAAATGTAATTTAAGATGATGCCTTATAAATCCAGTGATATAATTCATGATAATAAAGACTATAAGATTTAACGAGGACTGCCTTTACTACCCACCTTTGTAAGGATAATAATACTTCTGCTGGAGTACAATTTTAAATGCAAGACTTTTATATAAAATGGAATATTTTTGATGATGTTGTTGCTGCTAAGTAAAATACCAAATATTTGCTAGTGAAATAAGAGGGAATAATAAAAAATAAAAAAATGAAGTGATAAGCAGAGGAAATGAGCACGGAGCTTAAAAACACTGAATCATTTGCGCAATCAAAAGTTGGTTTTCTATTTAAGTTAAGGGCTTTCATGTGAATCTGATGTACAGTTATACGGTATACTGTATAATCAACCAAAGTGCATCAGAGGTGGATGGCATGTGGATGTCAGCTGTGAACCATGGGTCATGTTTTCACAACAGGAGACGTGGTATTGGCCGGGAGAGGTGAGTGCCGACGCTGTGGTGATGAGTGGCGTTCGCTGTTCGGGTACTGAGATGTCACTGTCCCACTGCCTGCACCACGGAGCCCACCTCAACTGCCCCAAAGGAGGCGGACGCTACGCCGCCGGAGTCTCCTGCTCTGAGAGTAAGGCGCCCAAATTTGTAGTTTGAATGCTTTTAAAAGGCGACTGTCAAAAAATGTCATGAAATGTTCCATCAGTAACATTTGTCCGCCGCCCCTTTAAGATGCTGAACGTTGTACAGTCATGAACGACTAAGTAAAGAAAAGGAGAAATTGATATTTTCACTTTTAATTATACTTTGACTGGAGCCTTTGCCATTCAATTTGTCAGCTGACACGTCCACAGTGAAAAGCTTTGACTCTTTTGTTCTGCATGGTGAGTTTTAATTCAACAAATGAAATGATCCCTGCCTCTGGGGGAAGCTCTGCCTCCGAGAAATGTTTGCATAACTGAAACTCCAATATCCCTCCTGAATCACAAGAGGGCCCTGCAGTTTGAAACACAAACCGCTCATTCACTGCCAGAGCTTCTTTTTGTTTAGTCTTTTTTTTTCCCCAACTAAAGAGAGCCACTTCTCTGGGTTTCTAACTATGTTTTGTCTCCGTTTGCTTCCCCGTGGTTCTTTTCTCTGATCCTCCTGTCCACAGCTGCTCCTGACCTGGTGTTGAACCCTCAGGTGGTGGAGCAGACCACCTACATGGAGGACAGGCCCATGTTCATGCTGCAGTGCGCGTATGAGGAGAACTGTCTGTCCTCCACCTCCAGCCAGGTGCCGGCCAACTCCTACCGCCGCCTGCTGCGCTTCTCCTCCCAGATCCACAACAACGGCCAGTCCGACTTCCGGCCCAAAGCTGGCAGACACGATTGGGTGTGGCACGACTGTCACAGGTCAGTGTCAGAGTGTAAAAAAGTGTAAAGACTATTGGGTTTGATCCCAGATGTCATCATATGATAATTGCACCAATGTTCAATCTGTTTGTCATTTAATGAGCACCAGACTAACTTTCTGTTAAACCTTCTTAGCTTTAGGTTCATAATAGTGAAATATGGTTATGGAAATATATTTTGCTTTCTTTTCAAGAGCCTGATGAGAAGATTGATACCACTGTTGGGTCAAGTACAGAGGTAGAGCCAGGAGGCAATTAGCCTAGCTTAGTATAAAGACTGGAAGCAGGCGGAAACAGCTAGCCTGGCTTTCTCCCAGTTCAAAAATATGACCACTGATACATGATGGATGTGGTGCTTTCCCAAAGCTGATCAAATATTTTAATTAAATACTTGCCGTGATAGGAAGAGGAAGATATTTAAACATAACCACAGACCACTGGTAGAATGAAAGAACTAGAAAATCCATATTGGCAATCACAAAAGAAACTTGTGCAGAACAGTGAGCATGTTGACATGCATGTGTGCCCTCAGAGATTTATCATGCAGTAGCTTTGTTAATCACAGACAAGGAATTTGCAGAAGCAGTTGTAACCAGTGTATATTTCAAAAACATAAATCACAGTTTCATCAGATACCGCCAGCTCAAAGCCCTCGCAACGTTTTTTGATCATTTTAGCACATCATTGAAGGAGACATTTGAATGATTTAGAAATGACATCTTAAATCAGATTTAATTCGAGGACAGAGAGATGACTTAGCCCCCCTGTCACATCTTGTTTCTGAAGCAGCTTTCCCATCCACATGTTCTGCTGCCCTATAATTGAGTAGGATGCAGTACTGTACACAGGGCTGTAAAAAGTCCCACATTTTTGTGGTTTTTGTGTTGGCAGGAAGAACAGTTCACTGTTGGCAGCTTGACACAGCTACCAGCTTTCAGCACATTACACTTTTGGCACCTTTGACTGGCAGAATTCAATCCATTTTAAAGAAATGGTTTAGATTACAAGTTCCAATATGCAGTTTTCTTCTTTGAATTCAAAGAAGATTGGGGCAGAGATAGGAGATACAAGAAGTGTCTTTACTGTGCCAGTATTAATGCTGCATTTTCAGCTTGACTAGCTTTGGAAAACTATACCTCTGTGTGTGTGTGTGTGTGTGTGTGTGTGTGTGTGTGTGTCTTTAGGCATTATCACAGCATGGAGGTGTTCACGCTCTATGACCTGTTCACCTTAAACGGAACCAAAGTGGCAGAAGGACACAAAGCAAGTTTCTGCCTGGAGGACTCAGAGTGTGATGAAGGTGAGAACCAGAATAGGAACGTTGACAATGAAAATCTGTCACTGTGGTGTTTATAGTTTGTTCTGCTGCCCCCAACAGGGCAAAACAAATATCGTATGAATAGTTCTCAGAGGGTTTCCTGTATTTACTCTTTAAACTCTTTTAATTTTGTTATGTTTTTATTTCAGGTATTGAAAAGAGGTATGAGTGTGCTAACTTTGGAGACCAAGGTATTACTGTGGGCTGCTGGGATACCTACAGGCACGATATCGACTGCCAGTGGGTCGACATAACGGACATGAAACCTGGAGATTACATTTTCCAGGTAATGTTTCAGATTGTTCTTTGTCCCTCAGTACAGAACATTAATACTGGCATTTACGCTCATCCCTGACTTGTTTGTTTGTGTTCTCCCTCTCACAGATAGTGATTAATCCAAACTATGAAGTACCCGAGTCAGACTACACTAATAACGTCATGAAATGCAGGTGTCGATACGATGGCCATCGTGTGTGGATGTACAGCTGTCATAATGGTAAGACCTCCACCACAGATGTGTTTATTCCGTTAACTCAAGGTCCACTTACTAGCTTTTTCTGAAGCTGCCAACCCTATCTCATGGGCTTCATCAGCAGTTGGGAGTTTGCTCAGCTATCATGGAGTCAGTTCACTTTTCATCACATGACCTGAATGAAAGTTTGATCACATGATAACAGAAGATCATAAACCCCATAGGTGTCGTTTACACTGGGGACGCTGGGAACATGTCCCCACCACTTTTTGAAATAACTTGCTAAGGATTCTATGAGAAATGTTTACTTGCACAATAGGAAAGCATGAAACAGATCTGCCTTGTCCAAAAAAAAGTAACTTAGGCTACTACATTATCCATCCTTCATCAACCGCTTACCCTGCGTACAGGGTCACGGGGGGGGCTGGAGACAATCCCAGCCGACATTGGGAGAAAGGCAGGGTACACCCTGGACAGGTCGCCAGTCCAACGCAGGGCCACACATAGGCAAACCACCACTCACACCAACATTCACAATTTAGAACCACCAATCAACAAAGTCCACATGTCTTTGGATGGTGGGAGGAAGCTGGAGCACCTGGAGAGAACCCACGTGGACACGGGGAAAACATGCAAACTCCACACAGCAAGGGCAACCAGGGTTTGAACCCACAACCTTCTTGTTGTGAAGCAACAACATTCCATAATATTTTTCTTTTCTTTTATAGATAAAGACATTTCCACCATAAATTGGTGCAGAAAATGTCTCTAGAATGCAGGAAATTAAGAGTTTAATGCTCAAAATCTTCAGGCGGAGAAACCCCCCAGACCCCCACATCGTGTAGCATGTTTCATCAATCAATATTTCTTCTAAATGGAGTATCTTGTTGTCTTGTTCTCATGACTCAAATACTTTGCATTCTCAGTGTTTCGTTGCAACCCTTAATCTGAGCCCTTAAATGTCCCTACCACTTTTCAACACAAAGTGACGCCCATGGATAACCCCTGTCTTAGTATGACTCCATGCTCTGATGATTAGGGGATCTGAGGATTATTTTATTTAAGCACTGTTACTAATGTCAAAAAAGAAACCTCTGCGCTCTAGTGTGTGTGAGTGTGTGCGTCATGACTTACATACTGCTTAATTTTCTGATTCATTATCTAGTGCACCTATTAGGAGCACTTAGCTGGGCCCTGCCTTTATCAGTGGAGGTGATTGAAACTGCCGGTTTCAGATGTGAAACAAGGACAAAGTGTGAGGTCGCTAACATTGTCTGTCTCTGCTAGGTGGCTCATTAAGCACTGAATCAGAACAGACGTTCCCAGGCCTCCTCAACAACCAGGTGACCCACAGGTAAAGACAAAGCAGAGGAGAGGAGTCGACAGGCTGTTACCCACCCGGCAAGGAGGCCATCTGATGCCCACCAACCACTACACATCTTCATCTGTGGTGGATTCTTCCCGGCCGCCCTGCCCTGTTCCCCCTTCTCCATGAGGCAGCAGCTTTCTCCGACCCTTCACCCTCCTTTCCCCTGAGCAGAAAGAATATTTGATTCCCCCTCCTGTCAAAACAGAGGCAGCTACAGCCTTACCAACACCTTTCAACCTGCCTGGTTAAGATCATGGTGAAGCTCTCTGTGTGCCCTGTGACTTTTGTTTATTGAATGAGTGCTGAAATAAACCTGCTGGGAAGTGACAGGTATTTTACGCACAAGGTGCAGTATTGGAGGATGTCATCAAGAATGGGCCTCCTTTGAAGTAAATGCACTTTAACAGAACCCTGCTGCATCACCTTTTGTTCAAAGCTCGCCCCGGAGAGTGCCAGGTCGCCTGAGGATTGCGAGGAATCATCAATAACAACAGCAGCAGTCTGTTTGGAAATAAATGCTAGGTTCCATAAAGTGCCTTTTACACGCTAAGTCAGTTATTTAAACTGATTTTTCACATCTTCACTGAGGAGTTCATGCAAATGTAGCTGTGGCACAAACAAGTCCTCAAAAAGAAAACAGCTCGCCGAGGCTGAAGCATTACACGCTGTAGTGCCTTTTAACGTGCCCTTATTTTAAATAACTGGTGCACACATTCTCTGAAATTGCCTCGGAAACCATACAGAGAAGACTTTAGACTTTGCATAATGAATTAAGAGTTATGCTACAATCCTTTGTAGGCGTTGTTGTTGCAGTGGTTGTTGGGAAAAAATATTATTTCAGTAAACTTTGCTCATAAATTTACCTAAAATTTCTATTACAGTATGCGTTATCTAAGAGGTTTTGGGTTTGACCAGCTCTGTTAGAACCATCCAGTCATGTACAAAATTATTAAGAGATTTATGAACAGCTTTTTTCAAACTGACAGATCAATTTCAGTTCCCAGACATTTTCTTGTTCTTCTGATATATTCCTCTTTGTTTTTTATGTTATGTTGCAATATTTTACCGTTGTGCCCATGGAACCTCACATCTCTCTCCTCTTTGTTTAGAGCCTTTACAAAATGCCCATATTCAAAACAGCCCTAAAAATGGTGTTTTTGCTAACGTCCCGTGGTACAACGTCTGATCATGCTACCGTGATGTAGAAGTGCACATCAGGGTGTGTCAGTACACCGTGACTTAACCACTGGGTGCAGTTATTGGTACAACACGGCTGACTTCTGACTTGAAATTTTCCACCAGAGGACATTTCTTTTTGGTAAGTCTCATCAAAAGTTGTGCCATATAATTTCCCAAATTACTATACTCGAATATCTAAGTCATGCTGAAATGACACTGTGAGCAAATTGCAGATTTGTCCAACGGAAATTAAATTACATGTTGCACAGCCTAGAGACTTGTTCTGTAAAACACATGTTCTGTGCTTTCTTTGGAGAAAAAAAAAATCAACTCCTGAAGAATAGAAATTTATATGTTAGTCTTTTTTTCATTTTAGGACACCAATCTGTCCATGTCAAGTCAAGTTCAGCAAGCTAAGTTGGCTAATTAACTGTTGACGTTATAGAATGTTAGCTTGGAGGGCTTTTATTTTCCCTCTTCAGTAACTTTGAGAGGAATGAGATAGTGTAAAAGGGAGAACAAAAGGCCGGGGGAGTAAAAAGAACAGTCGTGAGAAAATAGAGAGACTCACTGGGAGGTGTGACTCGCTAACGCTTTAGCTGTTAACTCACCAGGCAGCTTCAGGAGTTCACCAACTAACCCTGAGAGTATGGTCGACCGCTTACAGGGCATACAGGGTTCGCGGGAACTTCTAGAACCATATATTTTAAATATAACAATGTAAAGACACACAGGTTAATTTTGCTATACGTCTTTCTGGTTTGACCAGAACATAAAGTAGTAACGTAACTTTTCTATCCTAGGCTGACTAACAGCCAGAAAGCAGCCTGAGAAAAACTTTGAACATTCTCACATTATTTATAGCTTTATTATTCAAATGTCGTCATTATATCTACTGTACAAGCATGGACCTCAGCTGAACACGCCTCTAACCACCATGGCAGTTTACAGGGTATGTACCTGTAGTTATAGTTAGTCAGCTAGCCCATTTTACATGTACCAATACTGCTGCTAACAAATTGGCTTGTAAGCTACAGTTACCAGAGCAAGTTCGTCAGCTCAGCTGTCAATCAAACATGTACACCGAGACATCCACTCACAGGCGTGAAGGCTAAAGAGTATTTCTGATGTTCCTCTTAAGACCTTTTTTTTACAATATTACAATATTAATGATACATTTTAAAATTATATGGTAATGAAGTGTGTCTTAAGTCTTCCACAGCCAGTTGCGCTCTGTCTGCTCTACAGCAGGATTATAGGACTGTTTTACAGAAGCACGCCTTCAAATAAAAGGAAAGTTTAGTCATATTCTCCCACTGCTTCCTGTTTCCTTAACAAGGAAACAGAAGAGTGATTTTTATTCTTATAACAGAGAGAGCACATGGAATAGCATCTTCTCTTAGTTGCAGATCTAGATGGTGTTTTTTTTTTTTACAGTTTTACTCCTCGTTTTGAAAAAAAAAATGTTACGTACAATAATGTGTGTGTCAATCCTATTTTGTTGTGCCTTTTGTAATGGTGCTATCAAACTGGCCCTCTGTTTTCTGAGGGTACAGTACATGTTGGACAGCTACATTATGTATACTAAGAGTATACTTGAACTGAGCGTATGAAACAATGTGCTTTGTGTGTTAAACTATAATAAAGTAATAAAGAGTTACGGAGCAGACAAATCTTTGCTGTTCAGTGTTGTTAATATTCATTTTTATCTTTGTCATCAGCATCACCCTGCTTCTTGGGTTGGGAATCACCAGAAGCTCTAAGATACGATATTATCATGATACCCTACATCACGATACGATATTGCGATTTTAAACATATTGTGATATTTTGCAATACCTTTTTTTCCAACTTCAAATTGTGTCCCCAAAGGAAAACTCTTTTTCTAGTGGACTGAAAAAGCAATAGATTTTATTGAAAGAAAAAAAGAAAAATTCTCACGTACAATTTATATAATAAATGGTTGATACTTGGTATCTGTATCAATACAGTATTACCACATAAAATATAATAATACAATGCTGTATCCATTTTTCCCTCCATCCCCAACCTCCTTCACACACTTTTCTATTGACCAGAACTGTAATTCACAGCTGGTGATAGCTGGTATTCTATTTTAGCTTCATATTTAATTTGTTGACATAAAACATCTTTGACATCTTTCCCTGACAAATGTGTGGAAAAGGCTCTAAAACTGGATTCAAACCATCATGTGATGCTACAAAATATACAGAGATACAGTACAGAGGAAATCATCAAAAGCTTACCACACTGCCATCAGCTGGTGTCTTGGAAAACCAATGTGTGCAAAAAGATTCTTTCTTTCCCAGGAGCCTTTGACTTTTTTCCCCGAATGTTTACCTGAGGTTGGAGAAACAAGGTGATTTTGAAACCCTTCTGCTTTCTGATTTCTTCAAGAGTACAGATTCTATGTCTGTAAGGAATACTCAGTTATCCATGTCATAGTTCTCCAAGAGGGGATGAATCAAGGGCAGCTGGATTCGAAGACAATAGCAGTTTGCAAATCTGGTCTAGTTCTGTTGTTCAGGGACTTGTCTTGTAGCAGTCGTGTCCTTGCGGTTTCCGCTGCCTCCATGGAGGGGAGACATGTGAACAGGGGGGTCAGAATATGGCAAGCATCCACTTACCGACATTCAGTTGCTGCTTGCATAGACCCTTTGGTACTTTTTCTTTCCTTGAAACCCCCCCAACAGTCAGTAGACCAGGGCAAGTCTGAGATTAGTCCTCTGTGTTCTGTGTTTTTCCCACTGAGAATTTAGGGGGTTTAGGTGCTTGGGGGGGGCTTTTTCCGTCAAGCATCTATCAATTCAGACCTGCAGGTTCACACAACTTTATTGTAGGAATAGGTGCAAAGTGAACACAATTGAAACTAAAATAAAATCTTACTACTAGATGTTGACACAGGGTCCCCCGGGGTTCTGAGTTATCGTCAGAGGTAATCGCCTGCTTTGTCCAGTTAGTAATTCGTCCTTGTTCGGATGTGATGAAGACTCTTGTACAGCTGGCAAAACATTCTCAAGTTTGAAACAGGAAATTTAGTCGTGCCAGCAGTGGCGTAAGCTTTCATATCCTTCACTTAAGTAAAAGTAGCACTGTCCTTAAAGTAAAAATACTTCATTTCAAGTCCTTCATTCTAAAGTTCAGAAGAAATATGGTCAGCTCAATGTACTTAGCTATCAAAAGTAAGAGTGGTATTGTGCAGTCCTAGTGTCAGCAAAAGTCAGCAAAAAAAGAAAAGGTCCTCTCACTTTCATCTGCTTTTATATTCAGTAAACTCAACATATGTTAATATATGCATGAACATAAAAAGATTCAACAACTAAGACATAAACAGAATTAAGTTTCACAGACATGTGACTAACAGAAATTGAAAAATGTGTCCCTGAACAAAGTAACAGTCAGTATCTGCTGTGGCCTCCAGCTTCATGAAGTACTGCAGTGCATCTCCTCCTCATCAACTCACCAGATTGGCCAGTTCTTGCTGTGAGATGTTATCCCACTTTTCCACCAAGGTGCACGCAAGAACCCGGACACCTCTAGGAGGAATGGCCCCAGCCCTCAAGGGTACCACATGAGGTAAAAGGATGTCTTCCTGTAGATAATAGCATTAGTCTGACCATCATCCCTTGTGAGTCAAAACAGCAAGAGCACTTTTTGCCAGTCCTGTCTTGTCCAGCGAAGGTGGCTTTGTGCCTACAGGTTGCCAGTGATATCGGTCATGGACCTGCCTTACAACAGGCCTACAAGCCCTCAGTCCAGCCTCTTTCAGTTCAGCCTATTACGGACAGTCTGAGCACTGATGGAGGGATTGTGTGCTCCTGGTGTAACTCTCAGTTGTTGTTGCCATCCTGTCCCTCAGTGGTGATGTTCTGCTGTACCAATCCTGTGCAGGCGTTTTTACACATGATCTGCCGCTGCAAGGATGATCAGCTGTCTTACCTGTCTCCCTGCAGTGCTGTCTTAGGTGTCTCACAGTATGGACACTGCAATTTATTTATTTATTCTATAAAGTTATTTGGATGTTTACAGAATTATCTTCTTCTTTAACAGTGTCCTGAAAAAGGGCACCTTTTTTGCTGAGTTTGCGATGCAGTATAAAGGGGCTAAGTGTCTTGCACAAGTTCATTTTGACATCAGGGCCATGAGGACACTGAGGTCACATCCTGTTTTTTATGATATATTTAAAAAATAAACACTTAGTTTACAATATATGGCTGACCGAGTAAAGGACAAATACATCAAACTTGTACTTGCGTACAGTACAGGAGTAAATGTGGTTAGTACTTTCCACTAGTGCAAGATGCCTTTGACATAGTGCTTGTAGTCGTAGTACCAGTAGTAGCCTGGATTTTAGAAATACTGAGATCATAAGTTCAAGCAGCCTCTCCATGTGTTGTTAATTCATCTGCTCTGTTTATATATACTGCATGTTTACACAGTTGTATTTCCTCTCTAGAAGAGGGCCTAAAAGCGGTTTTCTGAAAGTGTTGTCTACTCTAAAGTTGTTGAATTTATACATGTATGCATTTCTTTATTCTTATGGCCTAAAAAAAATACATTTCAAACATCGACTGTTTCCTTTTCAAATAATAAAATGTTAGCTGCACTTCTGGTGCACAAATTCCCATAAAAAAACAAGCTACAACCATAATATTGTGTTATAATATTGTATTTTGTAAACTGTATACCAAATCCATCTACCTCAAGTACATAACACTGCACATAATAATTATATTATACATAGTACATAATACTATTTATTCCAGCATCTTTTGCACTGCTTATGCTTGTATGTGTATGTGCATCTGTATATCTCATCCACCTCTGACATGTACATAATAATAATAGAAATCACAATAATGGTGGTAATTATAATGCTCATTGTACTATTGTCTCAATCTGTCTATTTTGTTTTGTTGTTTGTTTATGGGGTGGTGATGGCGCAGTGGCTAAGACACTTGCCTTTGGTGTGAAAGACCTGGGTTTGAATCCACTGTGAGACACCAATGTGTGAGCAAGACACTTAACCCATCTTTGCTCCAGTGGCGTGCGACCACTGACATATCTAGTAAGTTGCTTTGGATAAAAAAGCATCAGCTAAATGTAAATGTAATGTTTTGGTGTGTGTGTATATATGTTCTCTATACTGTCACCTGTGTTTGGTTTTATTACTGTATTATTGTATAAGTAAGCACATCGTGAGCATTGTAGAATCCAGAGTCAAATTCCTTATATGTGTACCTGGCAATAAAGCTGATTCTAATTCTAATATTCTGTAGCATTCAACAGGAGCCTAAAATGGTACAACACTGACCTCTTGTGGCCTGAACTACACATTGTACTTGTCCACTCTAGAAGCTGTGCAGAACTCAGTTCAACTGTCAACTGCCATTTGCGGCCCATTCATCCACTCTCTAAAGCACTTAGTTTGTTCACGGGCACTGGGCGCATGCACAACGAGAGGCGCACCATAGCCAGTCACAGGCCACATTCCACACAAATCTACACTCACAATCACAGCTACAGGTAATTCAGAGTTTCTAAACCACGCATGTTTCTGCACTGAGGGAGGAAAACCCACACAGACACGGAGAGAAAATACAACTGTGAGCCAAGGCAGCTTCACCAAAACAATAGGAGTGGTACGCACATACCAAACAATCTTCTGTTTCCCCATCTGCCACAGACAGATCTCATTTCAAAGCCCGCAAGCAGAGGGGAGGGATGTTTACTGTAAAGTCCAATTATACTTTTTTTCTGCCAGAGTACATCCAATAAACCCTAAAGCCGATAAATTATAGTTGTCATGAGTGCAGTCATTTAGAAGCGAGGCAGTAAGCTGCCCCAAATCTTTATGTGGCCTTTAAATTACGGCGGCTTTCTCTGTAGGAGAACACTAGCTGTGGATGTTGGAGTGAAGCCAAACATGTTTCTGTTTGGGCAATCTGTTGCGCTGCAATGTAAAATGATGCGAATCCCTGAGTAGGAGGACCTGTGAGGGGACTCACCCCGACACCACGGCTTCCTGCAGAGATGTGAAGCCCGTCAGCTTTAGACAAATGTACAATGTCTCTTCTGTAAATGCTGCATTCACACATGTAAAAGTGTTTGGTTCATGTCTGATTTTTTTACCTTTACCTTTCCATTACATGGAAAGAAACTACATGGAGTATGTGGGAAAGCAGCCGTGGAAGCACACTGTATGTACAGCCAGGCACGCAGCACAAGGCTATCGGAGGACGTGGTCTGTTCCGGTCTAATTCATTGGTATGAATCCTCACATAAACACAAATCAACAAACACATACAATAGCTCACTGCTTTCTTTCTGTTTGTTTTGTGTTGTTGCTAGATTAAAAAAAACACTCAGAAAGCAGCAGGGAACAGCAGGAACACCTCCAAATTCTCTGTTCCTACTAAGAGAGGGAGTAAAACTCTACTGAAACAAGCACATTAACTGTTTTATCTGACGGTGCATCACTTCAGGCGCATGTTGACTAGAGTGTAACATAAGCAGACCTGCAAGGATACTTTTCATGAGAACACAAAAGTACCAAATCTTGCAAGGATATAAAATAATCTATTGCAAGACAGTTGGAGGAAGCTGGTCATCCTATCTATGCCATCCAGTATGACAGAACAATGTTGAGTTGGTGATGTTATTTAGATGTAACTTCAGAATCAGCGACTTGTTGATGAGGACAGCTGTTTTTGTGGTGTGAGGTTTTGGTCCCAACGGACCACAAGCCTCCTGCCAGAGGGGAGTGTATCAGTTTGTGTCCGGGGTGGGAGGGGATCAGCCACAATCTTTCCTGCTCGCCTCAGAGTCCTGGAGGCGTTCGGCTCCTGGAGGGATGGTAGTGTAGAAGAGCACCATCATTGTCCTTAGCGGAACTTCTGTAACTGCTGGGGGAACCACATCCTCTACTGGGCTTGAGATCCTGGGAGATGGTGGTGCCCCAGAAGCAGAAGGACTCACGCGAGGTGATGGGGGTGGGTGGGGCTGGGCTCTCCCTGGAGGTCACAACCATCACCAAGGCCCTTAGAGAGTTGAGCTCCAGATTGTTCTGGCTGCACCAGGTCACCAGATGGTCACTCTCCCACCTGTAGCCGGACTCATCCCCACCAGAGATGAGCCCAATTGGGGTGGTGTCATCTTGGGCTTTGAAAAAGAAAAACAAACTGGGGTTGTGGGTTAAGAAAAAAGTGTTTACTGGATTTCTGTAGCCCACTCCTCCCAATCTCGGCTTCCTAGCAGAGCCCTTTGTGGACTCTGTGTCTCTCTTTTCCGATAACAGATGTTTGGTTCACAGACAAGTTTTGAGAAATGTCACATCTTGTTCTACGAGGCCACGGAGAGCTGTGATGATGTTTTATATGTGTGGTTGGCAGGAAACAGAGGGCCGGGGGTCCCACTGTGGCCCTAATCTAAACATTTTTAGTTTTTAAAAGTAAGTTGGTGTACTTCCATGTCCTAGTGTGTTGTGCTGTTCCTTTCTGGTTTGCTGTTTCATCTCAGAAAAGTAACAACTGTGTTACTCATTCTGGACTCCACCACACTCACACAGTCTTTCTGTGGCGGGACAACAACAGCTGAAAATCACTGTTTATTACAGTGAATGTATGTAAAGTACATGTAAACCATTTCTAGGATGATTCCCACATTATTTTCTGTCAAAATGCCACGGCATTCCTGAAAAACTCTGATAAAGGTGAACCCTGGGTGGGAAATATAAATGGTTTATTTCTATGTTCTAGTTTGGCAGCAGTTATACACTAACAGAACATTTGATTTTTATCCTTTAAGCAGAAGAGACAGACTGAAACTGCAACAGTCGGCTGCTAACCTCAAGCAGAGTTGGGGAGTGGACTACAGAGTTCTGATAAGCTCACTTTTTTCCACAGCCTCAGATTCTTTTCATTTTCAAGTAGTTTTCAGGCCCAAGTGAAATGACTTGGCAATTTGACACATTTGACACTGCACAAAGCTCCCTCTGGTGACACCAAAGGCGTTGTAGAACTTCGTTCACATACTGTGTGCAGAAGTACTCCCCAAAACTTGTTAATAGAATGTGATGTGTAAAATCCCTCATAGAGGCACAAGCCTGGGTTGAAATGCAGTGCACATTTTATACACCAATAGAGACTCAGTAACACACAGCGATGTATCAGTTCATTTGCCATACATTATGCAAATGACATAATTAAATATTAATTTACCATGCAAAGGTAACAGAGCCCTTGTTCTCTGTTACATACAAATCAGCAATTATTCAAATTACAGCAAAGCCCATGCCACGGGCAGTCAAGATCACACAAGTGTGCTGTGCAAACATCAGCAGACTGAAAGAAACTTGCAACACATTTTTTTTCTTCTCTGCAAACCGAGAAGCACAGAACAAATAGGTTTTCTGGGAAATGTGATTCGGAAGAGCACAAACACCACTAGAAGTCACTGGCATGAGATAAAAACGGTATTAACAACTGATTTTTTTAACTGGCATGACCATAATCATTGTCAAAAGCAATTTGTTACGGCACTAAATCATTACATCTTATTTATTTTTCTTAGGTACGTGACAGGTAGTTATTCATGAGGCCTTTTCTTCTTCAAACACTTGCATGTGGTTTTCATCTCTTTAGGATAAGATCTCTGGCATAATGGGTGTAAATGTATATCATGTCTTTGTTTAAAAACAGCACTGAAGAATGTGGTACGTGCTAATGAAACTCTACTGATCCCTTTTCTTCTATATTGCTTTCTCTACAAAAGGTCAGAGGTCAGAAAAATATAGGCATGCCACTGAGGGGTGGTGGAAGATCACACAGTTCAACTCCCGTTCACACAGCTGAAGGATAGTTCACCTCTTCGCTGCATCCCTCTGCTGTTCCCTGAGAACACAGCCTCCTCTGGTCAGGGTTCACCTACGCTGTGAGAAATAGTGCAGCTCCGGTGGATTCAGGAGAGCTTTCCTGCTATAGGACACTTAGATAGAACACAAAATATTGCCCTTGAAAGCAAACCAAGTTGAAATAAAGCCATGGAGTTCGTTCAGCTCTGAACTTTTTTTGTCTCAAAATCGTAACGAGCACCGGGAACTTTGTGCCTTTAGGCTCTTTTCTCCATCTGAAATGTGCATTAACGCTCAACACAAACAGAACAGCAGAAGCAAGCAGGGTGTAAAATATGTACATGTCTTTTATTGGCATACAAGTTTTAGATTAATAAAACAATGGAGGTGAACTGGAAAAAAAAAGAACATAGAAAAGTTCAATTAACTGAACTCCAGATAAATAAAGTAGGAACTGAATCAAAAACCATTAATGAAACTTTATTTACATGACTAGACATCAACATAATTGTTGATCTTTTAGCTATGGCATTCAAAATGTATACTTGTACATGTAGTAATTTCATAATAAAACCCCACCAGCCATACATTCTACAGTATATTCTACTTTTGTAAAGGTTTCACTAACATCACATCATAATGTTAGGCTTCAGATGCTTGTTAGCAGTAAGTGAACAAAGCAAAGATCTGACTGACATGATTTCACAGGCCTGGTCACACCAGAAAGTGGCTTAGTGAAATGAATACGTGCGTCAAATATTTGGTTCTAGATGCTTGTTGACGTTCCGACTGCCCGGCAGAGCTAGGTAAAGTTCTCCAAGCAAAGTGTTAGCTTAGCCTAGTCGCTAAAAGGATAATAGGTTCGCATTGTTTCTTCAAAGACACATTTGTACCCATGACTGGCTGCAAACCATTCCTCTTCTGTGGGGCAGTTCATAGGTTACAGGAAAGCGGATGGTGCAACAAAGCAAATTACCTATGATGGCTTCCTCTGTCCATTTTGGACTCACACTGTCAAGTTGGCTTGTCAATGCAAATTTGAGAATCAAATTCAGCAAAGTTGAACATGAACTCAACATGAAACATGCTTATTTACTTTGCCGCTGTAAGAGAATCCACAAACAGTCAATTCTATTGGAATGAATTGTTTCAAACCCTGGTGTGAGCAGGCCTTTAGACATTCAACATTCAAAGCCATTACAGGCACTGTCCACTAACAAGAGCACTTTTAATACTTCGGTCAAAGGCAATCTCACAATATATGAATATATGCTTATTCAATAATCAACAGTAGTCACCAAACACTATGCATGGCACAGTAAAAAACAAAAAAAAAAAAAAAACATGACTTGAGAAGTAGCATTAATAATATTACATGCTAAATACAGAGCGAGCACACGTTTCGGTGTTATATAAAGAATCTCTTAAATCAAAGGTTAAGGTTAGAATCTGTGTCGGTTTGACTGGAATGTTTGGATCCTGACAGAGTTCAGTGTTTTCAGTTAACTATAAGGTCAAACGCTACAAAGGAAACATGCAGGGAAGACGATAAACTACCAAGCACCTTTACAAGAATACATGAGTAAGAATAAAGCAAACAAACTGAGGTGCGGCACATGCAGCAAATCCACCTAATAACCTGATCTCCCGGCTTCTTGATTCAATTGTATCCTCAGTTCAGCCACGACAATTACTTAAAGCATGGGCGTGGGTAAGATCCATAGTCGTCATAATAAGTTACCCTGTGTGTTATTATTTGAAAACTAAAAAGACATATATAAAAGTTCATAATTACACAAATGCTACTAGTCAAAAATGTATTTTTAAGTCAAAAATAAACAGTATAATTTACTCATGGCTTGAATAATGTCTATAAAGTGTGTATGTGAGTCTATCCGGTTTCCCATGAGATCCTTTTCTTTTCTCCAACCAAACACAAACATATACCAGCAGCACAGATTAAATCCTCAATGAATGAACGGGGAAACAATGATAAAATAATAGCTGAATAAGTGTCAGGTATGAAATCTCAAACATGATCACAGTGGACACTGAACAGAACATGCAGTTGATCGGTAGCAGAAAGGGATAGATTGTAGAGACGCATTATTAAGGGTGCAGGTCTGGGTGGTCCTCGGGGGAGGTGGGCACTGGTGCTGGGCTGCTGCAGACCCCATCGCTCAGCCAAACAACTGTTATAGGAGCAGAGAGATTAATTTGAGTGAGCTTTACATAAGTTTTCACAACAGACACTCTGACCTGTCATAGCAGTGTGTAACTAACAGCGTTGGGAAATTACTTCCAAAATGTAATACAATATAGATTACTAGTTACTGTCATTTGAGAGTAATTAGTTATATTACAATATCACTTTCTCTGAATTGTAATGTGTTACTTTTGTGTTACTTTCACTGCTGTTTAATGGGCCTCTTATTCTGATAGTAAAACGTGCTTGATTAGGTGTTCTAGTGATGTGTAGAGTTATCTGCGGATCGGGTGGGTCTTTTCTTTTGAAACAGGATGAATGGTTTCCCTATTAAGAAAGACGCTGTGCGCATTTATGCACGAGGTGCAGCTGCAAAAACACATTGATTATTTGAATCTCCCGACACGCCGACAGGATCGGTCAGGGTGAGCTGACAGCAGCATCTCTAATCATGAAAGCAATTTGTGAAAGCACAAACACAGAGCCTATAGAAATCTATTTACACAATCCATCAGGGGAGCTACCGTCTTGTTAAGAGGAGCCGAGCTCCCCCATAGTTTGCACCCTGCCGACAATCTCGACCATCGGATTCCCGCAACAGGAAATAACTTTAGGCTACTCTTTTACTCATGGATTTGTTTTTCTGCTGCCAAAATGTTTCACGGTGTTGGTAAATTATTTAAAAAAAAACAAAAAAACTCCACTTAATTTTCAGTTAAAATGTGTTGTAACGCGTGTTACTAAGATTGTACCCGATATAATCTTATCAATTTTTGTTGGTAATGTGTTATATTACTGCATTACAGGAAAAAGCAACACATTACCGTAACTGTGTTACTTTTGTAACCTGTTCCTCCTAACACTGGTGTAGCCAGTTATACAGTTTAGGTTCATTAATAATTCCAATTTAATATAAGAATAATTTACGTTACCGCCATACACGTGCCAACAAAGTATATGTACAGAGACTTGTAAAGTAGTTTATAGTGGAACAAATATTCTTGTGCCATAGTGGGGTCGGGTCATTAGAAGTGGCACTCTATTAACATTAAAGGGAGAACACCTGACCAATCAGACGGAGGATGATGTCGGGAGCTCCATTGCCGTTTAGAGATGTTATGAAGATTAAGAACAGACTATAAAGCTTGACGGTTCCTTATACTCTCCCTGAGTTAACACGGCCAATAGGTTGTACATAAGTTATTAGAAAGGTTTTACGTTCTGTTTATATTATTGGATAGGCTAAGTACAGCTACTATATTAGCCGAGTTTCACGATAGCATCGTCCATCTGAATGTCAAGTAATCTAATTAGTTTAACAGCTTCTAGCCTGCAAGGGATGGATTTGTAAGTTATTTTGTGTTTATGAAATATTTGTTTAATGATTATTAAAGAGTATTTTATTAGACTCATTTTATGATTTGTGTATTGTATTTCATCTACTTCTCACGGCATGCTTGACGATGTGAAGAAATGGTGCTTGGTTTGTTGTTGTCTTTGGACTAATAAAAGTATTGGTATCAAAAGCAGGTACAGTTCTGTTGGGTATTTTTAAAGTTGCCCTGCAAAAATGATCTTTGGCAGGTGAGGAAAAACTATTTTCAGGCAATTCAAACAACAAATTAGTTAACGATGAATACCTTTTAATTAATACTGTCCAACATTCCCCACTGACACTAAATTTTTTTATGTGTGCAGCCTAATTTCCATGTTTGTTGGTGTGCTGTGGCCAAGCAGCGGGTTCGTACTCCGAGCCAAACGACACCTTATCAAGAGCCCAATGTCTTTTGGACGAGATGCCAGGACACCGACTTGGCGCCATCTGCTTCTGAATGAATACTCAGCAGTCAGGAGTTGTGTGGGCCAAGTCTGGTTTTTCTATAGAGCGGTCATCCCACTAGAGGCTGATCCATCATGCTGTTCAGCCCTTCACCTGGGAGGCTCCTGGCCAAACTAAAAATCCTGCTTTAAGCCAGCTAGGTCTTCAGCCATAATCGTGAAGGAGAGGGAATGGGAGAGGACGGCTTGATAGATCTGTGGTGAGGGTCAGTGCTGGCATTTCTTTTCCTTCTGGAGCAGCAAGGGTCCAATAATAAGTCAACTTGTAATTTTTTTCCTTTTTCAAGCCAAAAGGCTACAAGGCTCAAGCAATTAAAACTAAATAAATAACAAAAAAAACATACAAGGCTGTAATTTCACTGTTTATCTAAGAAGAAAATCTCTCCAAAATGCTCCAAATCACAGGACACTAATCAATATTTTCAATACAATGGATAAAATGTGTCATGTAGAAAGAATTTTGAGCTCATTGTTCTGGTTTTCTGACCTGCAACTTTATAGTTTTAGTTTAGCCTCACTGCTCTAGTCAACCTTATTTCCAGGCAGCTGTTTTCAGTTAAAAAAAGCTGAGGAACTGTACACTACCTGCACAGCACCATATGGCATACAGACAAAATTAGCTACATGCCGTCAGCTAAACAGCCAAATGTTTTGTTATTTTGGTGAAGACCAAAACACGCAGATGTTCCACATTGGACGTTATAAAGTAATGCTATGTCAAAGATTTTCTGAGCACAGCATAAAGACAGAGAGGTTTCATTCAGATCTGACAGAGTCACCCCTGAAGATGGTGAGCGGGCAGAAAAGGAAGCTTTGTCACAATCAAATTATGACAGAGCTTAATGGAGACTTAATTGCCAATATGAGTTTTAATAAAAGGCTTATGTTGGTCTGATACACTGATGTATTAGTCTAAGCCTGGAGGAGACAGAGGAGAAGAGACCTTGGCAGGATGAAGAGGCTTAAACACTGGGAACGATAGACTGTACGTGTGCTCAGTTCACTCGCTGGCTGTGGTTTACCCAGTCTTTGACCATGGCAAAGCTCCAACTCCCTCTTCTCTCAACAGCTACTTATAAAAGTCCTGAGTTTACATTCCTCAATAGGACATGTATATGTATCGGGGCGCTCAGCAGGAATTTCAAACGAGAAGATTAATCCCTGCATCTGTCTGTACGGTAGTAGGGCAATGGTTTATCCATCCACAGGGGTCTATGGTCTCAACACAGTTGCCAAACACAACATTCCCCATAGGTAAAATATTTATGGGGTACGTCTTACTCTGCCTGATGGCAGTGTCTAAGCCACAGCGCAGACTGGGCCCTGTCCAGCATCTATACAAAGTACTTTTCAGTATGATTTGGGCCCAGCTCATCCTAGGATGACACCGTGAAAATGAGCTTCCCTGTCTTCAGTACACAAGAGGAAAAGAAGGGATTTACTGTGACAGAGATTGAAACAATTTATGGGATGAGATGTGCTCTTGAGGCAAAAACCATGAGGCGTCTGCCAGGGTGAAAGATTTGCAGATACATAAAAGCCATCTGTGGTTGACGATTATTCTCCCTCAGAACGTTTCAGCATTCAAATGAAACAAAGTGCGTAGCAGGATAGTACACGACCGCTATGGAATGATAACCGTTGAGGGATGCTCTTAAGGAAACTTCTTTTATACCAGGGTAAATGACGAAGAGGATATTTTCTTTGTTGGAAAACATTTTCCAGAAATTTCAAATGAATCACACAGACTCTTATTTTAATCATTTCTGATGACATGCTGTCCGGTGTAATAAAAGTAAAGAATAAATAATACATGTAATTTGGTTCTGCTGTTTTGCTGCTTGTATAACTTGAGCATAGTTCTGATTTTGTACCCAGTGAGCCACAGGAACAGAATGTAACTTAAGTAACCAGTGTCTGACAGACCTCCATAATTGTTCATTCAAGTTCTATTTAGGATCTATTTTCTGTAGAAATGTTCTCTCAGTTGGGTTACGGTTAGGTTTCTCTCTCTCTCTACACCTACCTACTGTAGCCTTACAGTGCTTCCCTCACTCCCCATCAGACACTGTTCTGACTATTGAATAAAAATGCACATACAGAATATTTATGAATGAAAAGCCTTTGCACATTCCTTACATTTAGACGTCAGAAGCAAAGATAAACAAAACTTCAAGAGCTGAAACAAAGAGTGGTTTCTCAAAGTGGTGGATGTTGAGCAGACCTAAAGTTGCAAGAAAATGATTCATGTGACACAAACAAACAAAAGTGCTGTGATGATAGCACTAGGTTCTTTTGCTAATCTGAGTTTTGTGTTTTTTCAATTACCATATTGTTAATGATTGATTGACAAAATTGTGTTAAAAGACTTAAGAATTTATGTGCCAAAATGAACACTGAATTAAACTTGTGTAGAAATCACCAGCGCTCACCAGAGCCACTTACACTAAAGTGCTTATGGATGAAATTTGTATGTTTAAATGGAAGTCATATGCAAGCTATGAAAACCTCATGGGATGAGCTAATTCGGTGTTTAGATGGTGCTGTCCAGTACTAATTTGCTGCACTAGACTCCACTAGCATGTTTCAGCTTTTTAGAAAATCCAATTAAAGAAATCCTCTACAGGAAAATATCACATCTTATCAAACATTTAGTAACTACAAACCACTCACTGGGAAAAATCAATCACACTGCGGATATAAAATATGAGAACAATAGCGATATAAAAAGAGAGAACTATCTGCAGCAGTTTATTTATTTTATGTTTAAATGTACCAATATAAGTGAGATCAGAGAACAAGAGAATAATGCAAGTAAGCTTTTTAAGACACAATTAAAACAAATATTTCACTGCAGGACGAGCAACGCTTTCCATGTGAAGCCATGAAATCCCACTCTCCCACTGACACGGATGTGGTAGCCAGCAAAGTAAATAAGGAAACGGACTATTACTAAAATGTGATAATTGTTTGATTACGGCTAAAGACATGTAAGTGCAGCGAGTGTGTTGTTGTACTGAAATGACACTTAATCACTTTTTGGGTTCAGTTACTAGGTTGGGTTCATTCATGTGCTCTGGACAGCGGGAAACTTAATGTGCGTACTGTACTAGCCTTCAGTCAAGTGACTGACTGAGTACTGAGCACTATGCAACATAAAGTCATAAAGTCGGCAGAATCCTTAAATGTTTTATGAAACAGCCCGCCTGACTGTACAGCAGTTCACTAATATTACTCACAGATGAAGAGGCTTTAAACTTTGATGTGGGATTTGCCTTGAGGAGGCATTCAACATGAAAGCGACGGTACACTTATAGAGTGAACCCTCTTTTATTACTGCTCTTTAAATTGAGCCCTTTTTCTTCTCAAAAATGAAGAGGAATGTGTGCGTTTCATAATTGGGAAAATGTATTTGAGCGCTTTAAAAATGTTGTTTGCGTACTTAGTAGCACAGCACCAAATCTGTACAAGTTAGAAAGTCCTCGTTAGACATGGAATATAATTTATGAGACTCACCTGTGGCAGCTTTTATCTAGTCAGGCTTCTGTCTTCAAAGATGGTGACCTCAATCTTATTAGGATTCAGTCAAGGAAAATTAATTTGAATTGTTCTCATTTTGCACGTCAGGAAATATAAACTAATGATACTGCAGCTATTGTGCATTTTTTACCATTCGTGCTTGCGGAAACAACATTTTGCTTTCAAACTTCTGGGTGGTTGTTTACTGGGCAGTAAGCTGACTGACATTTGAGGGCTGGCACTGCATGTCATAGTCCTGTAAAGTAGGATGACAAATGGTACAACCAGCCAACAGAGTTGGTTACCTACCTTTAGCCATTTATACTGTTTGTCCCTTTACAACTTTAAAACATCTGGAAGGACCTGTCATGCTGTTGAATTTGTATTCCACTTGCAAATTGGAAGGTAGCAAGCTAAGCTAACTAGCTTTGCAAAAGGATTTATCCTGTACGTGAGCTGAGATTAACGTCGTCACATTTTGTGTTGCGGTGTCTTCTGGGACAAACCATATTTGGAAGTTCAACAGAGTGCTTGAATCATAGTGTGGACTAAAAAAAAAAAAAAACAACCCAAAACAGATAAAATGGCTAACAACCATGCGGCACCCTCCGGGGATGAGAAATGAAGCTAAAGCAGAGCCCAACTTTACAGACTGGTACAAAAAACTGTTTTGGTCTGTAGTTGGTGCATTTACTCATCCATTTAACTAATATTAAGTCTTAGAGTTATGCATAATTAAGAGCACCACGGACACTACGCCCCTGTTTTTTTTAGTATATGCTAACAACGCAGGTCCCTCATAATAAAACTTCCAACTTCGTATTTTTGGTAATAACAATTTGAACCAAATAAGTACTAAAGTCAAAACAGGGGTTTTACAGTATATTAGTTACAGCATAAATTTAAAAAGTTATTTATGCTAACGTTAGCATAAATTAATCTTACTTTGAGATTGACTTTTAACTGCCATGGTGGTTTTAAAAGTCCAAGACCAAATAGCTTTGCTATTCTTTTTATATTCCAATTTATCAAACTTTCTTAATAAACTAAATTAGGCTCTGCCATCATTAGCAAACATTAGTAAAATAGCAGTTTCTGTATAACATGAGGAAGAGGGAGTTGTAGTAAGTGCCTGTCAGACGTGAAGGGAAAAGTAATTACTCAGATGGTAGTATTAACATGTCACACCATTAGACAATAACGAATATCATGATTCCTTGGTTCAAAGGTTGAACAACAGTTCAGGTGAGAAATTCCTGTCAACCTCCCAGCGCTTCCCGTGCCAAAGTCAGCACAGCGGCCCGACAGTGTTGGAGAAACAATCCAGATCAATGTCAACCAGAAAATCATAGGCAAGAGGGAGAACAAAGCTCAGCTGTGAACAATTTCAGTCATATTTTGCTCTCCCTAATCTCCCGTTGC
>JAPMOB010242050.1:24685-38491 GCA_029875015.1 Lepomis gibbosus
ACACACACACACTCTGGCCAGCCAGGATGTTGGTGTACCCGCTGATTTTATGCAGATGCTATAGATTACATACTAACTTTTATCTGGTGTTTTTACTGGGTATCCCTACATAGCACTGGATTTCCTGTAAGCTGCCCGGACTGCTGCTTTCCATTTTCATCCAGCAGTTACAGGGAAAGACGTGGTGGGGGCAGAAGGCCTGTAAATCACTACATCTATTAGGTCATTGTGAACGCTCCTTGTTCTACTTAAAGCTGTGGTGTGATTACATTCACATTTGCTGATCTCAGGGTATGTTTAACAAGTTAAAGCTACCTAAAATATTCAACCTATCATTCCTCTTTCCCGTACATACTCATTCTTGCATAACAAGATTGTTTATAACTGTAAAAACAGTTATAAACAATCTTTTTTCTAATTAGTTTGGAAGGGTGGCGATCTGATTTAAGTCTATACTATTGTTTCCATTATATTCTATTGTGTTCCTCTGAAGTACCAAGTCAGATAAATACATGAAATGAATCTATTTAGGGCATCATTGTTTGGAGTTTATTTCTAAACAGTTGAACAAGACTCAACAGTTAAGACTGAGGAAAATTCCACCTGAGTGAAGAGAATAAACAGCACTTTGTGAACACAGGCACTTAAAGTTAGGATACGACTCGCAGGCCTCTCTCGATGGGATCGGTGAGCAGGAGGCCTCGTGGTGCGTAGATCTTGTCATTCTGCTCCTGAATGTACTTTGCAATCTTCTTCAAAACCTAAAAGGGGACAGCAACATTAGCTTCAGAAACATTGCTCATGGACAACAAACCACTATTGTAACAGCAGTAGACATTGTTTTTCAAGTGTTCAATCTCTGTCGTTTTAATGAATCAACTTGTATTTTCTCTTGTTGGTTTAAACTCTATACTGTTGTGTTAGTAATCTGTCTTCTATTACACACTTTGTCAACCTAATCTCTATGCATCATTAGATTATTAACTGAATTTTTTCTATAAACAAGTACTCTATTCCAACTGCCCTATCACTCATAACACTGACACTTTGCTGTATCTGCTTGAACCACACTGCTTAAAGGAGACCTATTATACTGCTTTTCCAGTCCTATACTGAAGTTCTGTGACTCCTGCATGGCAGCTTTGTATGATTCAAAGTTCAATTTTTTTTTCTTATACTGACTCTTCATGTAGGGCTTCATTTCAGCCTCTGTCTGAACAAGCTGTAGATGCTCCTGTTTCTGTCTTCTGATTGGCCAAGACCTGAATCATGTTAGCAGTTGTTGCTGCTGGGCGGAACAGGCAGAGTGAGCGTTGCCATGCCCTAAGTGTGGGAGCACATGACCATATATGGAACACTGGCTCCCTCTGGCTTGGTATTACATAGAAAGGAGCCTTTGGTAGAAAAAAGCAGTTCAAAATAGAACAGGAGGAAACATGAGGTTTTTGCTTCTTATAAATGGTTTAACCTCATTTTTTGAAACTTTGGCCATGTTTAACATGAACATTCAAATTTATAATATTGTAGATAAGTGATAAAATGTGGAAAACCATAATAGGTCTCCTTTAAAATCCATGTAAGATGCTTGTGCTACAGGCAGCTTAAAACAGATATTAGACAGTTTTTGTACATAGTTTTAATCTAGTCTAGCCCTGGGTTAGCCCACAAATAGTGGGCTGATAGACAATGAGACAATGGGGGATACCAGACCTGATGATCTGGCAACCTGCTATACTACTCATCGTCGGCTAGCTGCAGCAATGAATGAATGGTGATTTGAGTTTAAACATTTAAGACATTACAGAAAATAAACACCTTTGCTGGATATAACTAACACCATCCAACTGATAGTATACAGTCAAAAATCTCTATTGTACATCTTTATTAGAGCACGCTAATTGATGGCATGTCTGTAGACTCTTAGTGTTGGTAAAGTTTGTTTTGTTAAAAGGAGTGAATTTTAATGAAAAAACATGTTTATATTCTTCAAAGTACTGAAAAAGTTGAATTTTGGAATTGGTACCAACATTCAGGAATAGTTTTAGCACATCGATTAATAATTTAGTCTAGAAAACATCAGAAAATAGTGCCTGTTCCATTAATTCTATTTGCAATCATATAAAACAGATAGGAAGCATCAGATTTAAGAAGCTAGACCCAAATAGCTGATCCACAATGTCAAGTTTCTTTCTTTCTCTAGTAGGTCCTGTACCAACCTAGCAAATCGTTGTTTTGCTAAATAGGCAACCAGAGGATCTATCTTGCAACCCACCACATTCTTGAGCTGAAAAGCTGAATACCAAGACTTTATTTTTTACAACCAGTCAATTTAAATTGCATGACTTTATGAGCGCTCATAAAACCCAAACCAAGCCAAATGTTTTTTATCCCACTTCACTCCTGTCCACTAAAAGACAAAGAACAGGAAACGATCACTGACGTACTGATCCATTTACATTACACATACATCAACTGGGCCAAAAGAGATTTTAAATGTACACAAATCATATTTATTTCCTAGCTCTCAGAGGTCATAAATTACTGATTTACAGCAAAGCTAAAAGGTTCCACACAGCAGCAACGGAACTTCTTACAGTAGAAACCCACTTCAACCATCTCCAATGTCACCTACACATGGAGTCACTGCTATGTCCACATGCAGCAGCAGACAGTGCAAGACACAGGACACAGGCAATCAGGTGACATTTTTACTAGTGCCCATATGATTTATTTAGCAATTTTTGATGAAGGTAAAATGTGACAGAACGGCATTATAAGGAAGCACTTTAGTGCTGCACAAACGCCCCTGCCAACAAATCTTGTTCTCCAGATGTAAGTAAAACATGTTTGTGTGGTAAACAGCCCAACAAATGTCACATCATCATGATTTTAATAGTCTGTTTCAGTGAAAATGAAAATAGTGATGCAAAAATGATCATTCCCACTAATCATAAATCATATTGCAAATCGTAATATCTGTAAAAATAATTACAAAATGTTTTTTTAGGAAGATTGCACTGTTAGCATAAACGATTTAAGTGTACATTTTAGAAGATTTGTGTTTATAGTATTTATTAGCTTAATTAGCGATCTTGTTAGAGTTTCATCTTTGGGTGTTTTAGATAGATGTTTGATTTAGCATTAGTTAGTTAGTTTTAATATTTGTTAGTTAGCAGCCAGAATGGGTCGGCACTGTTGCTTTCCCAGCTGCAAAAGTTCCTCCGGAAGACACAGCCATCCAGCAGACCTAAAAATTAGGCGCCAGTGGTTGCGTGCATTGGGCCTACCGGACCATGATCTCCTGCCTAATTGACTACAATTGACAGCATTCTTCCTGTTGATGAGATCCCGTGATAAACAGCTGAGCTACAGCGACATACTGACATTCCCCTACAGATAGACTGACACACAGACTGGAAAGCCATTCAGCCTCTCTAAGCCAAGTTGCGTGGTACCTACAACACAGTTACCATGCCGAATTTTTTAAGTAAGGGCCACAGATCTGCTTCTTGTGACAGTGAAAGCTCCAGTGGGGAGTCTGACAGCAGCTGCTCATTGGTTCTGACAACCAACTCCATATGGCTCGCTGGTGCTGCTCTGCTGAGCGGTGGTCAGTCTGTCACGCTGTTGGTCGTTCTGGTCGATATCTCCTCGCCTCCCGGGTCACACGCTACATAGCCACGCCCCCTTTTAAATATGCCAGGAGGGAGCTAGCAGAATTCAAGTGTTTGTCTTTAAGTCTGCGAGGACTCACAATCTTATCAGAATTCAGATCCAGAAACTGTTTGTGGGATCACTTCTTCTACACAAAAACATTTGAGTTGGGAAACAGAATGATATTAGCTTTTCTGAAATGGGGAGCAGCAGGAGAGATAATATCAACATGTCTGTTGGCTGATTTATGTTCTGAGATTCTTGATCTTAATTGCCCATATGTTGGTACATTATGTCGTTTCTGTGGTGTTGTATATGGTTAGAAATTGTAATTTCAAATAGTCCATTTGCCTCACATTACTAATCTTTCTGCTTATGTAATCTGTATAGAGTTTTGGGAATGTATGTATAGTTGTGTTTCGCTTGATAGACTATGGCATTTAATTTTAGGAAAGGGCCCTGTGAGGTTTTCACAGAGGCTGGTCTGAGGACGCCTCTAACTACAGGTAGGTAGGTTTATTGTTGCAATATAACAAAATAATATATAATATAAAGTTATAGTGTGAAATTGAGTTTTGTAACTCCCTTCTGCTCCACAGTCACTTGGTGCACCTGTTGGTAATAGTTTGATTGACACTAACAAAAACTCAAATGTGATTTTAACCTCATGAGCAAACAAAATGAACTCAAGGTGATCCCAGCTCATTTTGTACGTCACCAAAATAGCAGTGCAGTTCATTACCCAGCCTTACTCATTCTCACAGCATGCATCTACGCAGGGGCAAGATCCCTCACCTTCTCATAGTGAGTCTCCATACACAGGAAGATGGTGTACGCTGTGAGGCAGGCCAGACAGCCTTCAATATACGACTGGCTTCCCAGCTTCTCAGCTTCAGCGTACAGGTTATTCAGTGTCCGCACCGTCTCCTCAAACTGCTGTTTGTCAATCTGAAATACATGGAAACATAAAGAACGTGTCAGAGGGTTAAAATCATTACACATGGCACAGAGCCAGGTGTGTATCGGACAGTTTCTGCCTGTGTTGGGACATTTGAGTGGAAACTCGTCTTATTAGCACCAGATCGTTTTCTCCCATTCTTTCCGTCTACTGGATAAACGAGGGGCAGAGTTTTCTTGGACTGATCATACGTCAAGGGAATGCTGGGCCTCCTTCCTTCCCACATTGGAAACACCTCCTGAAATGATTAGGATGCCTTGGCTATATGCTCTGTGAATGTTTTCACTTAATAACTGACAGGACACACACAGTGACAACCCAGGAAGGAATCTTGATGGTTTCTCCTTCTCCAATGGCACAGGCCCACCTTGAAAAAGATGAAGACGTATCTCTGCTGTTCTGCAGACAGCTTTTGGGATCTAAACTGTAACTACGACCGGCTGATAATCAAACCAGCATTTCTCAACTGTTCAAATGAAGGCTTGCAGCAGTGAATACTGGTGAAGGGTGGAGAACTGGAGGCTCTTTTGACCGGGGTGTTGACACTGGTCCCAAAGTGGTGTCCAGAATGGATCTAATGATCTCTCAGTGATACTGTAGGGAAAAAGAAGGAGCCTCCAGACCAGACGAGGAGCCAGCCAGGAGCCTCCTGAGCCTCTGTAAACCCTCCAATGTTCCGCTCCCTTGTGCCTGAGGAATGCAACCACAAGCTCCAACACATCAGTGGTCTTAGGCGTGTTTGGTACCCGCCATTGAGAACCTTTGTTCTTCTACTAAATTTCCAATTCAGAGGCTGCAGCTCAAACCACATTTCTCCACCTGAGCATCTTTCCATTAAGTCTGACGCAGCCATATGAGCATTCCAAGAATGTTAGATGAGCGTGCAAGGCTGAACAGGGTTGATAAATTGATGTAGGGAAAAGGATGTTCTCTTAATTGCAAATGTCACAAAATATAATGTGACCCGAGGAAATAAATATTAGACACAGGTCAGTGAAAAGTTCTCAATTAATCAAACTCTCATGAATGGTTTTGGCAATTTAGCTGCCAAATGCTTTTAGAGCTTTCCAAGTTCTTCTCCAAAAGCATTACAAGAGGAAAGAGCTGAAATAATAAAGCCCACAACCTAAGATAACTGTCTGCAAGAATGCAATCCTCTCCAAAACAGGACCTGAACTGCAAGGCAAAATAAAACACTGGAATAGAAAAATGTTGGCTGAAAGGAACATAAGGCTTTCTTCAACATAATGTTCTGAAAACTTTCTCACAAAGTGACATAAATGAAAATGGAAGCCACTGAACTGCATATTTCATAAACTGGGATTACAGGAAAAGCTTAAAAAAAGTGGAAAAAACTTTTTTTTTTTAATAGTAGGGGATTGGAGTTTTTTTACCTCCCAAAGGGAAAGCATCCTTCATTTGTCCAGACGTTGTGTGTGTGTGTGTGTGTGTGAGAACTGAATCCCACCGGAAAACATGGGAGACCACCCAATCAAGAGGGAAGTGCCAATAAACCACCAATGAGTGGTTTAAGTGTTGTGAAGCTGCTCTTTTCATGTGGTGCATGCATTTCAAAAAAGCTTTCTGTCCTGCGAACACTGAACTGTTGGCTGGCACCGTGTTTAATGTGGCGCGGAGACTGTTCAGTCTCAGCGACCTGCTCTTCCTCCTCCACATCATAATGGCTCCCCTGCTTTTAACCCACTTCCACTGTGGTTCACATGAGGACAAAGTCCAACAGGGTCCTCGGGGGAAGTTGCAGACAGTATTTTTCACTTTTGGCTCCGTGTTCATTTCAGCCTCCTTCCACTGCCAAAACAGCAACTATAAAACATTCTGATATGGACAGTTTGCTTTAATAAATGCACCATTTCAGCATTTTTGTGTTTTTATTGTAGAACATTAAGTGAGTGATATAATATTATGTATTTGTAGTGGCTAAGTCCCCAATTAAAGCCACTGAGTGTTGCATAGACAGGCATCTAATTGACGGCTTTCCATAGCATTATTTTCACAGCACTTCAGCCAAACGAACGAAAAAATATATATACTTCTGTGTTTTGGCACAGCTGCTGTCTGTGTCACAGTGTTATACTGAGGGCAGAGCTCAGCGACATACACACAAACATACAGTCGGCATGCTAGCAAGAGCTCATAACTTCAATAAACTTTCAGAAGCGGAACCACATTGGCAGATGCAAGACACGAGCTTGTTTAAAATATCTTGGCTGTGCGAGGCGGAGTCATTTACATCAAATTCATTGATATGGTTACATTTTTCTGCATTTTCTTAGGAAGTTGTTGAAATTTTATTCATCCACCACATGATTACACATGTTTTCTGATGACAAAATGTGCTGAAGTCGCAAAATACAGAATTCAGGAATATTTAAACGGAAAACACGGAATCTGGCAAAAAATGGAGGGCCCTAATTTGGAGTCATGCTGCAGAATAAATTTGGGGCCACTCAGATGCCTCCCTGAAGGTACTGCATGATGAATAGGTTTTTGCCTGTACTTCTCAGCATTAAGGAGACCATTAATTCTGATCACCAACTCTGTTTGCAGAAATCCAGCCTCAAACTCGCAAGTAAACCTCCACCATACTTTCTGGTTGTCAAATTTTGAGAACCTGCCATGACAGTAGATGGTGTATAGGGGTCCCACTTTTGTCTGCAGCTCTGAGGTAATGGCACTGCTGAAAATCTTCAGATTGCAAAGGGAAGTAAGTATGATGTGTCTTTTATCTGCTGCAGTAAGTTTCTTTGGCCGACCACTGTGTCTACAATCCTCAGCATTTTCCATTTCTTTATGTTTCTTCACAACAGCTTGGACAGCACATCTGGAAACCCCTGTCTGCCTTGAATGTCTGCCTGGGAGAGACCTTGCTGACACAGTAGAATTACCTTGTTGCTGTGCTATGTGTTGCCATGGTGTATGACTTTTGACAGTAAACTGTCTTCAGCAGCCTCACCATGTTAGCTGAGTTTGGCTGCTCCTCACCCAATGATTGTTTTTAAACCTAGATATTTCATTGGCGATCATTAGCACCTGTTATGGTATAATTGTTTAATCATACACCTGACGATAAGTCTACAAAACCCCTGACTTTATGCAAGTGAACCTAGGAGAAGTGATGCTATTTTGAAGGCAAAGGGTGGTCACACCAAATACTGATTTGGTTTTGATTTTTCTTCTTCTACTCACTCACTTTGCATTTTGTTAATTGATCAAAATAATCAACATGTCTATTTTTTTTAAAGCATTCTTACTTTAGAGCATTTGTTCCACACCTGCCTGAAACATGTGCAAAGTACTGGATAACAATGACATCTTGGCAGGTGGTGCAGCTATCCTGCACATAAAGAATCTTCTTGCTTTGGACACATCACCCTCAGGGTAGTCCTTAAACCAGTTTGAACACACTAACAACTCATCCATAAGACAAGACAGGGGTCATGGAAACAGTCCACCATTTTACAAATTGTATGTGTGAGTGTGTGTCTGAACAATTTAGCAGAGAGGTGTATCCTACCCTCGTCTCCAGCTCAGAGGGGAACTTGGTTTGGAACTGGCACACAGTGCCGTTTGTATAATCTCGCTGAATGAAGACTTTGGCGGCAATGGCTGCCTGCTGCCTCATGTCCTGCAAGCTGTGAGTCTGTGAAAACACAAGATAGCAGGTGATACATGGTCATATATTAATACAATGGCCCTCTGGACTGTTTGTTCATCAGTAACTACACTGCGCATGTTTTACACATCATACAGACGAGCTGAGAAAACGCTGAAAGGACTAATGTGGTGCTTACACACATTTTTACTGTATCTCATGTCTGTCATAAACAGTTTTCTTATTTAAAATAATTAAAACTCATTAATGATTTCAGTGATTTACAATAGGACACATAGGACACACCGGCTCCTGAGCATCAGTGATACTAGTGAGGTGAGGTGCCTATGCAGAGCCCAAAGGATACTACCCACCCAGCCACAGCCCGTTCACCCTGCTGCCTTCTGGGAAGAGATATAGAAGTTTCTGCTGCCCCACCACCAGACTGCAGAGCAGCTTTCCCCCCAAGCTATTGGACTTTTAAAGTTAAAATCATACTCAGCATTGCTCCAATGATTATTGTTTATTTCTGTTTACCATTTGATAATTGCTAATTGCTTCTGCGTTACTGTATATTGTCTCCTATGAAGCAGAACTGAGTTACAAAACTCAATTTCACTCTATAACTTGTTATACTGTGACCTGTTTAAAGGGCCTTAAACACAGACAAAAACAAATGCATATGAATCATTAAACAATCTTTAGTCTTATCTGTACCACCCGAGGGAAAAACATGTGTGTGTGTGTGTGTCTGTGTAATGTAAGTGTAATCTTCCTACTTAATGTTTTCGACTGATTGAGTAGCAAACATAACAAAAAATAATGACTTCAAGTTTCTTATTTTATCCAAACATTAGCTTAAAGAAGATATTCATCAGGGCTTTTTAACACGACAGTGGGGAAAGCACAGGTGTAAACAAACAAATGAATGGCTCACTGTGGCTAACTGGGGCACTTGAACAGAACAGCAATTTGTTACACCTCTGCTTTTCCCACGGTGACCAGTGAAAATGTCTGATATTTACAAGGGCTATTTGCCATTTAAGATTTGGAAACGAGGTGATGTTTCACATTTTAGTTAAATCATGCATTCATGGATATTTCTACTATTTTCAGCACCAGACCACCAAATGTACATGTCTTCCAAAATGATTTGGTCTCTATAGGAGTTGCATCCAAACACTGACTTTGCCCTTTTTGAACTGTTGTAAGCGTGTGTGTCAGAAGATCACGGCAGCACATGACTTCTGTCACCAACAATCTTCACTAACGTTACCATCTTTATGCTGTCAAGGAGGTCACGTTTTGTTGATGTATCCATAGCCTTATTCTTCCCTTCCAAGGAGCTACTATATCTCCGTATCCATGTGTATATATATATTTATGTAACGTTAATTAGCACACAGCCAATTCGTCAAACCCAGCTAGCAAATGTTACGCAGGTTTGCTTCTCGCTCAAATAAAAACACTTTGCCAACAATGCTGCATTTATGAGTCATATAAATATCCTAGCTGGTTAATAATTATGTAACCACTGAGGTTAAGTTACTTATGTTAGTGAGTTAAACATTACCAGTCAAGTTACCGAGTGACCAGTGAGCTATATCAAGCTAAGGCTGTCGGCTTTCCTTCTGGTTTTCTGTCAGACATACGCTCGGAAAACACGATTAAAACTGTGCCAGTAGGAATAAATTATCAACACATCACTAACATTTGAAAAATAACGTTCAAAATAATCGTCAGTTTACCTCTGCCATGTTGAACAAGATTTCTGGTTATCTTCCGCTAGCCGCTTTTAGCATGTACTTCGTAATAACCTTTCCGGGGGAAACTTTTACGTAATAACAAGAGTTCCGGGTGTACAGGGCTGTTCAAACAGGACGTCCCAAGGCAATTCGGAGGTGATTTTATTCTACTCCACTAAATTTAAATGGGAAATATTGCACGTTGTACTCCACTATATTAATGCAAACCATCTTTACTTTCAGATTGAGATTGAGAAAAATATAAAATACAATGCACTGTTATGAGGTTAATTAATCCCAACAGCATATAAAATAGAATCATTTCCACTGCAGCCAGCTACAACTGCCTCAGTAATAATTATGTAACTTTAATAACAATTTAAATCAGTTGTGATTGCTGTGATGGATTGCGTCTCTCGTAACAACTTCAGGAAGTTCCACAGTTCACTGATATTTGTCCTTTTAGTAAGCCATGACCTTTCTATGTGACTCAGATGTTTTTTTGTTTGCAAACTGACAACACAGAACTCAGTTTGGGTTTCTGTTTCCACAACAGCATTAAGCCTTAATACCCCAGAGAGGCAGATGTTCCTGGCCTTGGACCATCACAGACCCCAAAAGCCACAGTTGTGCTAGCAGATCCGTTTGTGTGTTTAAGAAAATAAAGAACACACAAAAAATAGTCTATGACTTAAATATTTGTAAAACATTTTGTGACCATCCAGTTTGCTGTTGGAGAGTCAACCACCTACTTAACCCCTCAAAACATGATGTAATGCAACAAGTCTAACTCAAAAACTAACAGCAAATCTACTCTCATGCTTCTTTAAACTGGCGTCCAGTTTGGAGATCTGAGTAACTTGCCAATGTAGAATTTTCACAGCCTCCCCATGCATCACAAGGCCTGGGCAAGGCTTTCAGGGGGTAATTAGTGGATCTGTATGAAAATAAAAATCCATCTATTGCTCCTGCCCTGGGCTTGTTTGTCTACTGGCAAAGGGGTGGGCCTTAAAAGCCCCTCTGCTCTGTGATGGCTGGTGTGTGAGAGACCACTAATGAGCACCATTTGGACCCTTCATTTACAACACATGCTGGTTAATAGCCCACGACAATGGTTTTACTGCTGCTCAGGCCACTCTTGCTGAAGTGGCTCTCTAATGGAAGCACTATACATCCCTCCTAGATAACCACTTCTGGCCAGTCTGCTATTTATAGAGAGAAACTGCAGCTGGATCATTCAGCTCAGTAAATGTCACTCTGACAGAGATTATATATACACATGTATAATGGTGCCCTTTTGTGAAACACATCAATTAATGAGAACAGGTATTCCATGCTATGCTGGACACTGCAAAAAGGGATGGCACTAACAGTGAAGGCCAGGTGTTTGATTTCCACCGGGGCACTCTCATACCGCAAAGTGGAATAAAATTGGCCACCAAACAGCCTTGTGTGAACACTACGGTTAGAGGTTAACCTCAGTCTGTGAGGGAAAGCCTGCTCAATTCAGTTTTTATGTTTTTATGGTAATTTTTAACTTTGATGGCTTTGCCTGAAGCGCCTGTGTTTCACCATAATTACTCACATCTTGACTCAAGCAGTGAGCATTTTAAAGATGCATAAAACAATAGGGACAAATCAAATAGCACACCTCACACCAAAGAGTAGATGAAGTGCCAAGGAGGAAAAATTTCTCAGTGGTGGAATTGAGTATGTTCTTCCGACCATAATTAAAATGTGAAGGTACTTCTACTTTACCTAAGTATTTCACTTTTATGCTACTTTTTACTTCTACTCCACTACATTTATCTGGCAGCTAAAGTTGCTTTCAGATTAAGATTTTGCAATATAATCAGTTTGCAAAATATGACACAATGCTATAGGTTAACATTCAATATAAGTAGCTTCCCGTTAACATTGAAATGCTGCTTACATGCTAATTCAATCCGACAATACTAAATAACATCAAATGTATTTATGCTGCATAATGGGCACTTTTACTTACTTTAAGTGCACTCTAGTGATAATACTTGTGTACTTACTGTACTTGGAGTATTTGTGACTTTTTAAGCAAAAAAAGTTCAATGACTTTGTTACAAATAGTTTCATCATGTAACATTAATACATATTTGGGTGGTGGGCGAGTTTCAGTAAAATTTTGAATGTAGGACTGGCACCGGAACATTTACTTAGGTCAAGGATCTCAATATGTTTCCACCTCTAAATGTGTATACAGGCCTCCCTATTCCAACTTGGACTTCTCACTTTGAAACAATCTACATAATAGTGAGGCCTCTCATGTCTTGGCCAGAGAGTTATACAAGAGTTACACATACAAGAGTTAATCAAGATGCAACATGGTCTCTTTTAAACTAAGATTTACAGCCAACTGATTTAACAACTAAGCATTGCCATATTCATGTCCTTGACAGAAAGGCTGATTCTTGAGCTGCTATGTTGAAATCCTTATATCCCTTAATGTTCTCTCTGGCCCCAAAGCTCAAAATAGTTTCCTGTGAACATGCACCAACATCCAAGAAGAAACACCAGCAGCAAAATAGTGCTGAGCTTTTTCTGACAGCAGCCAAGGTCCCCATTTGTTCAAGGTATTTTAGTACATTAAAATTTTAAAGAGGCATAAAGAAATATGTGCCTTTTAGTGACCTCTATTGGCAGCCTGTAGGAACTGCCGCAATCTGAATCAGTCTACCACATCATGGCACATAACTGAACAATCAAGTCACATTTTCAGAGTGAACAGAAGCAAGAAAGTACTTTACGCATTATTATTATTTTGCTTTGAGCCGTTGAGCTGCAGGATTGAAAAAAAGTACTTAATCAACAAAAGAAGCGGAGATTTGGTGATCACCATTTCTTTAGCAGAGCACCGCTTTCCAGTCTCAAGACAACATCCAAACATCAGATCACTTCTTGAAACCGTCCATTTCTCAGTGGTGGAATGGAGTACGTACTTCAGAGCATATATGTAAGTAAAATGTGGATTACTTGTTATATTGATCTGTCCAGTGTAGATGGGGCAGGGTCAGGAATGAAAAAAATGTATTTTAGCATATGAATCAGATCTGGCAAAGAAATGTATCTCAAAATTGTATAAAGAAGTGGAAAATTTAAAAGGCTATAATGCGTTATATATATATATATATAAGAAAAGTGGGAGAAGGATGGATGTTGTCAACGTAGGAGTGGGAAGAGATCAATGAACAACAATGGAAGAAAACATACTCCCTTTTATGGAGAGAATATGGTTGGCAGAACATAGTGAGATACTGTATTACACTTGCACAACAAATCTCTCAGAATACTAAATGTTGGAGACTATGTGGAGAAAATAATGCCTATCATTTCTATATCTTTTGGGAATGCCCATATATCATGCCATATTGGCAAAAAGAGCATTCAGAAAATTTTGAAAGTGGAACTTTTGTTGTTCTGTACTTGGGAAAAGGGAACCAGAGAATAACAAATTCAGGGGATTAAAAAAATAAATATTTATTCAGAGTAATGTTAGTGGTGGGTAAAAAAAGCCATCACCAGGAAGTGGCTGAAAACAGAGGTACCTAAAATGGAGGACTGGGTTGAAGTAATGCATAATATGTTTATTATGGAAAAGTTGACTTTTTCAGTTAGACTAGTATCAGATAAATTTAAGAATCTATGGGAAAACTGGGTTGATTTTGTAACACCATTGAGAACAGACTTTATTTAGTAAAATCAGTGTTTCTCATGGAACCCCCATGGTTCTTGCTACTGTTGTTTACTGGTCATAAGATTGTGTCCGGCAATATCCTTTATCAGGAGTATCAGGTCTCTATGAT
>JAPMOB010242052.1:0-21618 GCA_029875015.1 Lepomis gibbosus
TGTGTGTGTGTGTGTGTGTGTGTGTGTGTGTGTGTGTGTGTGTGCGTGTGTGTGTGTGAGTGTGTGTGTAGTAACACTGCTGGCAGCTCCGCAGAGCAGCAATGAAATGCAGCCTCCCTCAAGGTCCTAGTGCCAGACGACAGTATGAATTTAAATTGTGAAGCAGAGGAAACAACCACAGCGATAATTTTAAGCCAGTAAACACAAATTATATTTGTATTATTCTTTTGTATTTATTTATTGTATTTACTATAATTTGGGGGAGGACTAGGACCATTTTAGGGTAGCTTCAACTCCCCTAAAATAGGCCCAACGACATCCATGAGTCAGAGCATTAAAACTATTATGCAGCACACAAAGACCAGTAGCAAACTGAATGATGAAGGTGTGGTACTGTATATATTGTACTGCATATTATATACATTATATCCTGTTTCTTGTACCAAACAAAGAGGAGCTTTTACATATTATTGGGATCCAAATTCAATAAACAAATAGATAAATGAGGAAGATGTGGGCTGGACTGATTCATTGACTTGGCTGATGCTGCAACTGACTGTGAAGAATGGTTAAAGTAACAGACTATTTGAGCATTAGCGTTAAGTAGCCTTGGGAAAAGCTTGTGTGCTGACCTTGAAACAAGATAATTCTGTTAAACTAAGTATCTGTTCTAGAGCATTTGATTAAATCACAAACGTTATATAATATGTTGTTAAACATAATCATCAGTATAACTAATACATAACTGAATACAACTGAATAAACCTTGTTTTTATCAATAGACTAATGATTCTTTTTAAATGCAGAATAAATGTATCTATACAGTAGGTGTGGTGTGTTGTGATATACTGTGAATCTTCAAACATTCTCCAAATTTCCTCTATTAACATTAGCTTTTCATACTTGTGCATTACTATGTTGTTTTTTTTTACATCTGTGTGTTTTTGTTTTTCTTTATATAGCTCCTGCGGATGTTCTTCCGGCAGCAGGATGAGTTGCGGCGGCTGAAGGAGGAGCTGACCACCAAGGACGTGCGAATACGCCAGCTGGAGCTGGAGCTCAACAACCTGAAGAACGTTAGCCCCAACAACGTCTGACCTCTCAGCCTCCTGGACTGGCAAAGCTGCTTCCTTTGCCCCCACATCTGACCTCCAACATGCTTCTGAGCCCTCCCACCCCTCTTTTTTGATATATCACACTATACCATAACTTCATTCCTGCTGCCCTGCATAATGCACACATTAATGTAACTGTGGGATAAAGTCTTAACTGGTGCAATTACTGGAATATTGTAATAATGATAAACATGATAAGTAATAGAGGCAAGGCAGTGTTCATGGATTGCCACCTTAACATGAAATCAATGGGCCATGATGGGCCATGAAAGGGCCAAAATCCAATCAATTGAGGTATTATCTATGTTTTAACAACTTCACAACTAGTAATGTCTAAAGTGATTGCATATTTTATTGCATATTTTCTGCCAGACCTCCTGTGCATTTGTCTTACTATGCCAACTTTGTCTTTCACATGGCAATACCTTAATCACCACGCAAAGGAGTCCCTACACTCATCCTCCTATAATGACCAAACCATCATCTAGTTCTCATTTTTTGCTGAGGCAAAACTGGAGGATGAAAAGACTGTCACTGGCTCCTATTTCTCTTCCCCAAGGCCTTAGACCCTGCTGCAGACACAGATTGCAGCGAGCTGCAGCATCCTCTCAAAATGGCTGACATGAAGTGTTTTTGCAACTGACAGACGAGACGAGCTTTTGCAGACGTGGACCATGTTTTCCAGAGCTGCTGTTCCCGTAACTTCTTTTTTTCTCCTATGGCTGGCTATAAATGTACTTCTCAATACTGACATATAGGTATCAAAATGCAGTCTTTTTTCCCAAGGAGCGCAGATAGTTCACTTGCTTAAAGTATTTTTATTCTTTATTTAAATAGTAGGAAAGCAGCAGGGGAGACATGGATTTAGAGGCGGTGGACTTGCGTAACTATTGAAATATAGTCACAAGGGAAGCTTTGCTGGGTGTTACTGGTTTTTAGGGCTAATTTTGAAGATCGGGGGTGATGTATATTTGCTTCTATTTATTTGTCACATTTTACCTTTTTAGCTAATGTATAACATGTATATTTGTTAATCCCATTGTTTTTCTATGATGTGGCTGCGCAAGTAATGATTGTGATGCTTGATAGATTTTGCTGAATGTTTCCGGTTGAAATGGTGCGCGATTTTGTCAAACTCTACCTTAAATGGTATTAGCTCTTTAGCTCCGACAACATAACCTTCAGATAGGGTCTCAACATTATAATCTTGCCTATTCATAACAGTACATAAAACTGTACTAATCGCCATCCTTTTACATTTTAACTAAGTATATCACTATAACTGAGATGTGTTTACTTGTAGATATGTAACTTTGCTCTCAAACCTCTAGGTCATCTCTCAATCCTCCTCCAGTTGTACCATCAACAGACATAGGCTAAGTTGCAGTTTAAATGCCTTTATATTACCGTTCAACAGTTTCTTTCCTTAAATCTCAAATGTGAGAAAAGTGGACAGTGGATTAACATTTGATTGGTACTATTACGCCAGCCAGGTTGAAGCTGTTGCCAAAAGACATCTGTAAAACATGCCATGTATTTTTTACTCCAGGGCCCATCACATTAGCGTTGTCTTATTACTAATTCTGTTATTGATGGACTAAGAAAAGGAAAAAGATGAATTGGCTACATGCACAGCAAGAAGTAAGTAGAAAGCAAGTTAAGGACTCAAGGTCAGAAGTCTTCCCTCATCATGTCACAGTTGGAACATAAAGGGTCCAAAGCTTTACAGCTTCAATCAGACAACACAAAACATAGAAGCCCTTTAAAGGTAGACTTGAACCACTGACACGTTAAAGGTAAATGTGGATATTAAAGGCTAAGGCTGTAAAAGGCTACAGTGAAAGTAGATAGCAGGAAAAGGATCTACCAGAGACAGATCAGCTACAGTGGAGAGACAGGTAAAGGTGCTGCTGGAGTTATGCAACATCAGGCCCTCTCAAGTAGGTGTACTGATGACTAAAATCAAACACTTTTTTATGAAGGAACTCTAACAGGAGACAAAGGCTTTTATGCTTTTGAAATGACTGAAACGCTCTTTATACAATTGTTGAATGGCTTCTTGGTTTAGACAAACAAGTGTTACCGTGGCAGTTCCTCTGAAGTTGTTTGGCACTGAACTTGATGAAAAACAAGTAAAACCGAGCTTAAATTTGGTTTTGGTAGTTTTCTAAGTCTTGTTCAATCTAGAGTTAACGTCACATCCAAGTTGGCTGCAAAATGCATCCTGGATCAGCTTTCAATGTAAAGAAAAAAAACAATTTTGGATTTATCAATACCTGATGATCTAAAACTGGAATTCTGTATATGCTTTACCCTTTGACTTGACTATGCTGTAAAAGAAACACAAACTGCAAAACATATATAAAAAAAGGATTTATTGAAGTGAATGGGAGGAAAAAAACAATTTGGCTGATGACAGTGGATTTAACAGAGTGAAAAGTCACTGAGGTAGGCCAATTTGACCATTACATATAATATTGAAAAACAAAGTCCAAATAACTGACCAGCGTTTTCCAGAGTTTACACTTTGAAACAATACAATGCACATAAGTTGCGGTTGTAACCTCCATTTATATCAAGTACTTCTCTACACTACCACCACAAATTCAAACATTGCCACCTGTGTGTCACAGAAAAGAACATGGAAAAAGCGATAATGAGTTCTGATGTTGAACATTTGTCTTTATGGAAAGATTATGCATACAAAGTTATGTTCAAATTCAAGAAATTTCACACTGCGTACTTTAGATAAAGCAGCATACATATTTAATATCTTATTACAATTCATAGTTTCACCTCAGTTGTCTGTTCAATGTCTGCCGTCATCAAAGAGAATACAAAAAAATAGATTTGGTCATTATTTACAAGAACACGTAATTTCCGAACTATCAAAGCTGAGGGTTTAAGGAGGAGGAGCAGCTTTGACAAGGGCAGACATTTTTTTGCTATGATTTAAAAATATGCCCTGTGAGGGTCACACTGTGCATGTTCAGACAGAAGTTTCACACCAGGACAGCAGAGAGTATTGGCATACTGGTGACACTACAAATACATAACTTACATTTAAAACAAAAAGTACAATTCAAAAATAAGTTTAAGACGACGGTAGGACAGCCATACATGAAATCCAGTAGTAGACTTTAAAATGTATTAGACATGCACTCTTTTTTGTTTCATTTTTGTTTTTTCTTTTGAAGGGGGGGTTCTTAAAATACACATCATCAGAAACTGGTCTTACACAAACGGTGAGAAAACAAAAACATTTCTTAAAAAGGTTTATCTTTGCTATTATTTGATATTACAAAATTAGTGTCCACAAAGCAGTTAAAAGTGGACTTAACACAGGAGCATCAAAGGTACATAAATTTAACTTATTTCTCCAGACAACCCGTCTACCTGACTGGCCAATAACAAAAACCACTCCTACTGCAATATGAAACTGGGGGGAAAATACATGGGGTTGTTGGGAAGTGACTGGGAGATACAAGTTTAAAACAGTTCACAACTTAGCTTCAAGAGGACTCTCAATCGTCTTCATCCTCCTCCCCTTCTTCATCCAGTTCCCGTTTTCTCTTCTGACCTCGCTCTTCTTCTAGAAAATAAAAGTCACAGTTAAAAAGAGACAAATGCTAGAATCTAGCAAATAAATGTTTCCTGTTAAAACTTCTCTTTCAGATTTTTGCGTCACAACATCAGCAATGCTGACGCTAAGTGTGAGCAATTTTCACATTACAGGACAAATTTACATAGTTTTGTGACGGACAATAAAGATTTTTGTGAATCAGCCGAGTCCCAAATCTGTGCTATTTACTAATTCTAAGCAGGTTTTCAGTATGTAGTGTGTTCACAAAATTTACAAAAATTAAGTAACAAGTATTAAGTAAAAAAAAATACTCTACCACAAAGCAATATGGAAGGAAAGGAAAAGGAGGAGCTTCCACAGCTGTAAAATTGTGAATGCAGGCTAAACAGCTCCACTTCAGAAGAAAATAGCTACTGATTTTTTGGAAAAGTAAAAACAACATTCTAAAGTCACCATTTAATTGCCTTTGCACGGTGCACATATTGTATCATTTCCTGTTAGTATAAAAACCATTTAAGGTTTCCTGTTTTTTAACCACTAGTAGTGCTCTGGAGCAATATTTTTTGTTTGTATCGTGCACACGCAGGATGACACATATGCAACTGTGTGAGCAACTCCTGTCTCTGGTTTCACAATTTTAGATACGTTTAAAACTTTGGGTCTGCAAATGTTTTATGTGGAGAGAAATGCATTCAACATGTTTGTCTGGCCTCGTTGCGTGATGCATTTTGGTGAGTAACACTGAATGTAGAAACGTTTGTTTACAAGAAAACACCGCAGGGCACCTTTAAGTCTGTTGATTTCTTGGATATTAACTGCAAAAACAGTATACAATAAAGATCAGTAAATACCATTTTCCCATTTCATGTACTGTCCTATGGAATTGGGAGAGAGCTTTTTACTCACCCTCATCATCCTCATCGTCAACCTCTTTGTCATTCACGTCTTCCTCCTCTTCCTCCTTTTTTAAAAAGACAAGTCAAAGTTAGTATGGTTATTTCAGACTAAAGATTTTTGACAATTCAGGAATGTAAATCTTATTTATTCTTGTCCCACCTCTCCACTGAGGTCCTCCTCTTCCTCTTCTTCATTCTCCTCTTCCTCATCCTCTGCCTCTTCCTCCTCCTCGTCTCCTGGTGCTGTATCTTCATCATACTCCTCCTCATCTACATCTGGGTGAAACCCGTTGGCGGTTATTAGCCAAATGGTCACATGTCAACGTGCTAGCAAATCTAGAAAGAACGCGGCTGTGGTTATGTGAAGCACTTTGGCTTTAGCCTCAAACTTACCGTCTTCATCGTCCTCGTCATCGTCCAAGCCCTCTGCATAAACCTCAGCGTCCGAATCTGGGGCCTCTTTGTCGTCTTTGTCGTATCCGTCCAGGTACGTGAGCTGGGGTAGTAGCTTGAATACGTTGTCTCTGTATTCGTTCAGGTTTGTCACTTCACAGTTAAACAGATCTAGGCTTTTCAGGGTCCCCAATTCTTTCTGTCAAAAGAAACATCAAGTTTGATGACTAATACACTCAGCAGCTTTGTTTACTGTGTTTTCCCCCAAAGTATTTTAGGATCTCACTTACCAATGGTTCTATTGTGCTGAGGTCTTTAATCTTGTTGCCACTGAGGTTGAGATGTGTGAGGTTGGGGCATTTGTCTGCCAGAACTTCCAACCCTCCTGAGATCCTGTTATCGCTGAGTTCAAGCTGTTGATCAATTAAACAATCAAAATACGCAAAATCTTAAAGCCTTAAGTCATACTTGCTTTGAGTAGAAAATACGCACCTTTTTGAGTTTATTTAGCTTCGGCAAGTGGGCAACTGTCGTCAGTCCAACATTGATCGTGCTTAGAAACTCCAGCTCCTCAAATTGGTCCGTTAAACCCTCGATCTTGCCTTCATTTGAACGACAGTTGTCTAGCACAAGTTCTTTGACCTGTAGAACAAACAAATACATCTGGTCAGCATTAATGTGTAAATGTTTTGTCAGGATGGAAATTGAATATTAAGTTAAAGCTTTTTCAAGGAAAATCATTTGGTCAAAGGAAGGTTAAAATCACAGGCAACTGGACACGGTCGAAGACACTTTGGCCTCTCATCCAGTTTGCTGAACTGAAGAAGCTCCTTGGAAGAGAGGCGAAGTATCTTTAACCACATCCAGTTGCCCTTGACTTTAACCTTCCTCAGATAACCATGACCTGGATGACTGAGAATCTCCACAGACATTTGATAAAAGTTTTGTTTCATTTGGGAGGAATGCTCTTATTCCTACAGAGTTGAATGTGGCTTTACGTTTTGTAAGTCACTTTGGACAAAAATGTCTTAGATATAGGCCTACTGTAAAAGTGTAACGTAGTATTTGGCACAATAAAATCGATTTTGCTTCAGCTTTTGGGAAGCTACTGCTCTATTCAAGTACTTTTTTCTGACTCTGATTCTTATTTTAACAAGTTAAATGAAGTGTTTATTTAAGGAGCACGCTAACAGATTTAACCATAAAACCGTATCTGTGATGATATTGTACATTTTACTCCACTACATTTATTTGACCACTAGAGTTATGATTTACTTTGCAGTTAGTTTTTTTTATACTCAACATAATCAGCTTGTAAAGTATGATCCATTAGTGCCCAGTAGTATGTAAAGACTAAAAATATCATTAAAATGCTGCTTGTAAATAAACACATCAGTAATTCTGTTTCACATGGGTACTTTAATTTTTGATACTTCAAATACATTTTTCTGTAGCCTACTTCTACTTCAGTATTTTTTAAAGGATTTTTTACTAAAGCAAAGGGATCTGCTTTAGACTGATCACAGGACACTGAAGTTTATATTTAAAAATGACCCAAATGCTAAGCATGGTCTAACAGCTAATAAAATGATCACTATCAGCACAGCTCTTGAGTAATACAGTAACAGCTAAACAAAGTTTGTGTAACATTATATGAGATCTGCTTTAGATTCGGCGCATTGATATTGAAATAGTCTTGCAGTCTTGTTACCGGATATTTTACCGCGGCCTTGAACGTGACTCAGCCAATCAGCGCCGAGGACCGGAACTATAAAAAAAAAATACTGTACATCATATTCTGTAGAGTAAACGTTTCAACGCTCTAGATATCGCGATGCACTGGCTCTCCTTCCGTTACATAAATACTATTTAAGTAGTTTTTAAGTAGAAACAGGCATATCGCGGCGGTTTAATGCGAGTCTTTTCCGAGTTAAAATGTAATAGGAGATGTGTGTGAAGGGTTATACATGCGGCGCAGATACACATTAGTCAAAACAAGCCGGAGCCAAACAGACCTACGAATCGTGCACAGGGTCATTTGTGAGTAGGAGGGGCAGCTGAAGCAGATTAAGATTGCTGCCAGGCAAACGTTTTCATTGTTGCTTGTGCTAAACAGTTGCCGATTGGATTGACGGCGAGTATAGACCTCTGTAAATACGAAGGTATGATGAATCGTTCGTCGTTTTTGTCGAATGAAAGAGATATACGGTGTGTTTCGTATTGCCTTTGTTTCTCAGTAAAATGGCGGCTTGTCCTAGTTCTGGAAAACTAGTGCAACAGCGCGGCTCGACAATTTGTTTTCAATATGGCTGGAGCTCAACGTCGAACACGACAGTCTCGGTGAAACAACTGAATGAACACCCAGCTGTTAGTAACGATGCGGGAGTGTTTTAATGTCTCCGTGTTTTCGCCCAGCCTGGTGACGGTCCATGCTAACGCCGCTTTCTTTCGGCCATCTGTGCGCACCGTGGCTCCAGTTGTCGGCTGCAGGCTCACCACTGTAAGCTGCTCAGCGTATGAATGCACTTCCTGCAGAAATAAACGACTTCATATGTGCCGTTTAAGTAACTGTAGTTGTAGCACGCCGCTGTAAGACGATAATTCGAGGCTGTGGTCTTTATGCATCATTGATAATGTCATGACTTTGAGTATCCGCATCCTTAACGCGCCAAGTGCACGGCTTATAATGTTCAGGTAAATGCATTTCTTAGTCAAAGCATGCAGGCAGCACATCAAACAACGATTTAAATAAAATTTAGACGGGTTTTAAACGAGAAAGGCTGCGTTCGTAGATCAAAAGTTACAAATATGGCTTCTTTGCCTGCCTTGTTTATACCGCTGGCATACAAAAAAAGCTGTGCTGCATTCTCAAAACTGTACATCAAAAACGTGATGCAAGAGCCGCACAAAAGTTCAACCAGCGTCCCCTGCAGCACCTGCCGACTGTAAACATGTTCGCAACAATGTGACCCGACGTCTCCATCATCTTTTAACTTGCAAGAAACTTTGTATCCCCACGCCAAGACATCACACGAAAGATTCTCCATTAGCGGAGAGTGAAACATTACCGAGCGAGATGTGAGGCCAACTTACATCTGACGGAGTGCGATTCCGCAACTCTAGATGAATTCTTTTCTTCATGTCCATCCTTGATCGGCGCACCCGCGATATGATACACACTTTTAATAATTACTGCAAATGCAACTAGGCTACCACCTCCAGAACAGACTGCTGTTGTTCATTCAAACTTGATCCGCTCGGTGGGCGGGAGCACGTTTCAGGATTGTCGTCACCGCCGACCAATGGCAGCAGCCGAATAAAGAGGGAACGGATTTACAGACACACAGGCCAATGAAGACGCCCTTATAAAACTGGGTGGGGTTTTGTTGTCGAAGTTTGGTTGTTTTGTTAACTTAAGTTTACATGGCTAATGTAATACATAAATGTTTTACACTGAGCACTATAGCTCCACCTGATTTGAAGCTTTGTTTAAAGCTGGTCATTGTGTAGAGCTCTTGGATTTGGAAAGCAACAGCCACATAATACATATTCACAAAACAAGAATTTTTTTAAAAAAAATCACAGATGCAACCCCTCTTGAGGCATGCATAGAAAACAAGAACAGTGAAATGGGGGAAATCCTCAACAAAAAATGTATAACACAAACCCAACACAAAATACAGATTTACTCCTTTTTTATTTTTGGAAAAAAGGCTGATAAATGCCACAGCATTTAACACAAAAATGTTGTTAAAATAACTGTAGTTAGGTTCTTACTACAGTTATTTTAAGTTATTGTAGAGGTATGTCTGTAGTTCATTTACTATGGTGATTTAGTGCTGAGTTAATTTTTAAAGATGGTACAAATTTGTTCTGCCTTGCCCCAAATCTTAATAACAACAGACACTTCAGCTTCAGCACTCACTTAAATGGAAGTTGTGACATGTAGATATAAGCATTGAAGGCATTACATAAAATGGGACATAAATACACACATATGTACTCATAATACTAAACATGTACAACAATAGTGTTGATTTTTAATCCATGGGGGGGGGGTCTCCCAACAAAATTATAGATTCATATGAGTGGGGAAGCAAGCAAAGATAAAATAGCTGAATATTAAAATGAAATAATATAACAATAAAACTACACATCAATATTTGATAACAACAAAGTTATCAGTTCATTTGAGTGGGGAAGCAAGCAGAGATAGAATAAGTGAATATTAAAATGAAATAAGAACAATAAAACTACACATGAATATTTGATAACAAACTGAATTAATTTTGATTCATTTGAATAATAAATTAAAGCTTCACAAGCTTTTATGTCATATACAATCACAAACTAAGTAAATTAAGTTTTTTTTGTCCTAACTGAAGACTTGCACGAATAAGAAAGTGATGCAGTGATTATTCATTTGGGCAGTCAGACCTCCACTTAGTGGCCTGAGGTAAACTCTGAGTATCTCCCTCCCCAGTATTGGCGGGTAGGGAAGCTCAGTCTGAGGCTGTAAAGAGTTTATCCACAAGGGGGCAGTAAAGCCAGTAGTCTGTACTCTGGTGCCAGTAACCATCATTATTGGGTAAAATTGCCATTTTCACTTGAACTCTTTATACAAGTTTCAAAGCAGTCTATAAATAAAGGTTGATGGGGAGGTGCTCTAATCACATTCCTAGCACAATCCACTTTGTGATGAACAGTAACTGGTCTAACGAAGCCAAAAGTAAATTAAAACCTAATGTGAAGAGAAAAATGATTACTTTAGTGCAGCATTTATCTGACAAATAGAAATACTTGGTTATCAAGAGGGAGGACTGTCTCTCTCTGTGTCTAACCCCTTTTCCATGTAACTTTATTAGTGTGATAAATAACGTGCATGTTCATGATAAGGAGACATGTGAGTAACTGCCAATAACGGCATTATTGCTCTTTTGGACCAGCCTCCAAGGCAATCTGCCAGTCCATCGCCTTTCTCCTCTGTTTCACTCAGTAGCCTAAACAACACATTAACTCCCTGCTTTACTCCATTAGTGTCAAACAAGCAGCATTAGAAAAGCTGCACACATGCATCATGGTTAATGAGGCTAATCTTAAATAAGGGGAATGGCAGCCATTTAATATTTCAATATATTATTAATCTGGTAAAATACATTGTTGATAGATAGGCCAATGAGTGAAAAGCAAAATATATAAAATGCATTAAGATTGACGCACAGATCTAAAATAAGTTTTAAATACTGAATACAGACCAAGATATATAATTCAAGCTGTTTCTGTTTAATCTCTGAAAACCCAGTTTTTCCCTTTTATTTCCTCTTTCTGTAAATAGCATTGATTGGGCAAGTCATGTTTTTGAATCTGTCTGACAGTATCACACATAAATTGTGAATCACCTTTTCAGTGACGCTGGTGTTATTCAAACCAAAGACACCATGCTTTTTTTGTGGTTGTATTATTCCCATCAAATGGACATATTGTAGATTTCTTGTGCATTATTTTGTAAACACTTCCACAAAATTAAGCCCAACATATATGGTGTCTTTGCAAACTTTAGGGTCCACACTAGAATTTAGAATAAGTGTGTTGGCTTGAGCAAAGTTTAGCTGCACAGCATGAGTTTGTATTCACCGACCTTTTTATATCCAGTCTATGGCACCGACCCACCACTGGGATAGGGGGATGAAGAGGTGAAGGTAGGAACACCGCCACCAGAGGGCGGCTCTGTCTCTGTGTGACAACCATAGACTGTATGTAAAAAGGTGTTAACTCCAGCACGACTGTGTGCCTCTTAAAATCCCTTATGAATAACTTAACCATGAGCGTTTATACAAAATGAGCCGTACAGTGATGTATTCTTACCTCTAGATTATTTTCAATTCAATTTCAATTCAGTTTCATTTATATAGAGCCAAATCACAACAACAGTTATCCCAGAGCGAAAAAAAACGGCCTTTTAAGAGGCAGAAACCTCGAGCAGAACCATGGCTCAGGGTGGGCGGCCATTTACCTCGACCGGCAGGGGGGGTGGGGGGCAGGAGTCAGCCTACACAATATACACACAGAGGTACAGACAGTAAAGGTAATGTAGGTAGCCTACAGATTGAATGAATAATGGTACAGATATTTATAGTAGTGTTAATGATAATAATCATAATGTTAGAGATAATAATATCAATAGGACTATTAATAATTGTAGCAGAGGGTGTCGTGCAGGAACACCAGAGCAGCAGGAACACCAGAGCAGCTGGTGACTCACAACCACAGATCCAACTCCACAGCTCCAGAGCCAGAAACACCTGCAGAAAGAGAGGAGAGGGACGGGAAAGCACAAGACTTCGGGAAAGGGTAGAGTAACATGCATTAATGGGATGAGGTTGCATACAGAGGGAGAGAAAGAAGAGAAAGGAGCTCAGTGCATCATGGGAAGTCCCCCAGCAGTCTAGGCCTTTCAGAAACCAATGCAGATGGATAATTTAAGAAAAACTACCTACTGTTTCTGAAACTACACCAGTGACTAGGGGGACAGGTGTAGAGGGGCATCATGTTGATTACAAGATTATAATAAGTGAAGTGAACTTACATGTGAAATGATGGCATCACTCGGCTCCAATTCCTGCACAGTTTGCATCTCACATTGTCAGAGCAGCAGTGGTGTAAGAAACACTGTTTACTTAAGTAAAAGTAGCAAAATTCTCTGTTCAAACATTTACTTAAATAAAAGTACAAAATGATTACCATCAAAACATATATATAAAGTACCAAAAGTAAAAGTACTCATGCAGTGGCTCATTAAAGAAAAATGGATCTTTTTTTATTGGATTTTAATTATTGACGCATTAATGAGTACATCACTTTAATGTTGCAGTTGGTAAAGTTGGGGCTAACTGTAACTACTTTATATACTGCAGCTAAATCTATAATAACTGATCATTTATTCGATGATTTATACACTCAGTGGCCACTTTATTAGGTACACTTTGCTAGTGGACCCACTTTTGCCTTCAGAACTACCTTAATTCTCTGTGATATACTTTCAACAAGGTGCTGGAAACATTCCTCAGAGACTTTGGTCCATATTGACATGATAGCATCACGAAGTTGCTGTAGATTTTTCTGCTGCACATCCATGAAGCGAATCTCCCATTCCAACACATCCCCAAAGGTGCTCTATTGGATTGAGATCTGGTGAGTGTGGAGGCCACTGGAGTACAGTGAACTCATTGTCATGTTCAAGAAACCAGTTTGAGATGATTTGGCTGTTGTGTTTAAACAATGCTAAATTGGTAGTCAGGGGACCCAAAGTGTGCCAAGAAAATATCCCGACATCATTACACCACCATCACTAGCCTAAACTGTTGATACAAGGCAAGATGGATCAATACTTTCATGTTGTTTACCCTAAATTCGAACCAGTCTGCACATTCTTCACTGACCTCTGACATCAACAAGGCCTTTTCGTCCATACAACCGCCATTCACAGTTTGTTTTTTCTCCAGACCATTCCCTGTAAACCCTACAGATGGTTGGGTGTAAAAATCCCAGTAGATCAGCAGTTTAATACTCAGACCAGCCCGTCTGGCACAAGCAACCATGCCACATTCAAAGTCACTTAAATCACCTTTCTTCCCCATTCTGATGCTTAGTTTGAACTTCAGCAAGTTGTCTTGACCTAGATGCATTGAGTTGCTGCCATGTGATTGGCTTATTAGCTATTTGTGTTAACATGAAATTGAACAAGTTTACCTAAAAACATGGCTGGTGAATGTATTTTGTATTAATAATCTAAATTTGTAAAGTAACCAGTAACTAAAGCCGTCAAATACATGTAGTGGAGTAAAAAGTGCAATACTTACCTCTGAACTGCAGTGGAGCAGAAGGAGAAAGTGGCATATAATAATTAATAATGAAGTGAAGTACATGTACATCAAAATTGTACTTAAGTAGAGTGCTTGAGTAAATGTACATAGTTATTTTCTACCACTGCAGTCAGTTTATCTAACTTTATATAATTCAGCTGCTGAAGAAGCTTCTTGGAAATGGACTGGAACGTCCTGCACACCAATACTTTTTTTTAGGGAGATTTAATACAGTGGAGCCAAAATATCTTGAGTACAGCCCGTATCTAGCTGGTTGTTCAGCTATAAGGCACCTCACTGGTTTTTGAATTAGACCTTTACATTAAAATCTAATTTAATTTAATAAACATCCTATTAGTTAATGTAACATGTACTCTTTTTAAAAAATTTTCAATCAAGTATCAAAATGAGGATCGTGCCATTCTGGCGATATGGGGGTGCTCAATGTCTGATTTTATATAGAACTATCAGTTTTCTCCCAATAAGTTAATATACAGCCTATTACAATACACATTTCAACATTTAATGCTGTAAATAAAATCAATCAATCGATCGAAAAAAAATTGTTCGATCGATTGTTGGATTGATATGATGGAACGCAGTGATCTACTTGAGTTATGTGAGTTGCAAATAAAATGTAGGCCTATGCATTAGTGTTAAAGGATAGCCTATTTACTGAGCGTCGACTTTGACATGAGTTACATAATTTCAATTTCCCTTAAACATTTAGCCAAATAAATTCCAAGACAACATGACCATATTCTGGGTTATTCAATAACAAATTCACTATCAGAATCAATAAATATAAATGCAGATAATATAAGCATTGTTCCAGTATAAATGATCCTGTGAGCAGGGCATACAGAAACCTATAATTATTCATGTCATTCATGCAGGTGTTTGTTAAACAGGTAACAGCTACAGAGAGAATCACAACTATGAGACTATCTCATCATCAGAACCAACATCAGATGTGGCTTCATGTAACGCTTCAGAGGAAAGTACATCTTATGTCTCTTACAACATATTTTCTTTTTCCTTCTCTCCTGGCTTGGTTTCCTTGTGTCTCTTCATGCATCCCCTGTGGGCAGGACCAAGACGCAAGGAAAAGACTCAAGTGAGTGAAATGTGGATGCAATTAAGAGACTTAAGAAGCACCTGTAGCGCTAACTGGCTTCTCTTGGGGTTAAGCCACAGTTGAAACAGTAAAGCCGACCAAAGCCTGCACGGATAGTTCCATGTAGGACCAAAAATGACGTCAAAACCCTGTGACATCCCGTCGCACATGACAGATGTAACTGTATTGCTTGGATTATAAATTCTCAGCGAATCTAAAAAGACCATTCGGCCATCAGTGACGCTGCGTTGGTGTTTGACAGGTGAGCCTCGTAGGTGGGCTGATTAAATAGTGACGATTTGAGTCAGATAAACACTCTGAGCCATGAAACTTTTTGTTGGTGCAGCTACCAGAATTACGGTGTTTCTGCCGCTGTGGTATGTCATCAAAACACGGTTATGCTGCGCGATCATGCACAGTAGATGATGGTGCCAACAGGAAGTAGCCCTGTAATAGTATTTTATTGGTACAAAACTGGCTTCACTGCTGTCCATTCAAATCAGCGGGGTGGCTTCATCCAGTAATATACTGTCTATGCTTCTCACAACCCACCCTACTCTGATTCTGATTTGCTAGTAGTCCTTAACTAGGAACTGTGCATGTGCAACTCTAAGATGCATTACTCCATAGCTAAAACGAAACGTTAAACACACAGGGTGAAAAGAGGAGCTGCGGCAATGCGCAGCACAACAAAAATATGGTGTTTTTTGAAAATGAAACCATGTTAACCTACATTTGATACAATAATACTGGGTACAAAGAATGGATGGGAAGCCCAAGTGTGTTATGCAAAATGAGGATCATCCAATGGTTTTAGAAAGCAGAAGAGCTATTTTAGGAACAGGTTTATTATGACCAGGTGCTCTTCCGAGAGTCTTTTGTACCTGCTGCACATGATCTGATGATCCCCTCTGCTGTCATTTCAGTAAAAATCGTTGCGGCCCTCCTTCACGCCATTTACCTCATCAGATCCAGGCCCAGTTAAAGCTCAACAGATGTCCTCTTCTCATCACATCCAGCTCCTCCACTTTTCACATTCTAATAGTCGTGGATCACGTGTCAGCCTGACAGGTCAGCAGCAGTGTGTGAACTTGATGCCCACTGAGATGTGGTGATGTGTTTGTGCAGCATTTACCACACTGTAAGACACACAGCTGACTTCCACGTTTAATTTGTAGCCACTGCAGACATCTTGGGCCATGTAGTGATATGAAGGACAGGTGTGGATGTCTGAATCAACCAGCTACCTGGTTTGTGTATAAGGAAAGGAATGGGGTGTTGATGTGAGTAGTCAAGTTCATAAACTGCAGGTTTAGTTGTATACACCTTGAAGAAAAGACAGACACGTTGTGAGATATGATGATTGTTTTTCATTGGCGTGGAGCTTCATGAGGAGATGGCTTGAATAACTTCTGAGATCAATTGCTTGTTTTCATTTGGCACATAGCTGTTTAGCGATTTTGTGCTTGGGTTTGTACACTTCCCTGGACGAAAAACTCTGCATTGTTTGTATGAATCTTTGTTTACTTGCTAGAAAGACAAATATGATATATCGTTTACATATTTTTGCTGCCTGGAATCATGTTAGGACACATATTAGAGTGATCTGCCTTAAACTAAGTAACTTATCTTGAATACTGGAACACTAGAAATGTTTCTTTAACCTCATTACTTCAGGACACATAACAGAAATCTCCTGATATCCGATTGCTTTGTTCAGTTCAGTTGATTCACCACTACCCCTGGTGTTTTATGATCTCAAAAACTGTGAAATAATTTTAAAAATGTTTTAATATGTCTGGGGCTGTTCTTTATCACGGGAGAGTAATTCTTGTTTAGATTAAATAGCAAATATGTGGCTCATCCAAATCCAAATAATCCCAAATGGATTTAACTCACAAGTTGTTGCTGCTGGAGAACACAGACACTAAAAAGCACATACAGTCTTTATGAAGATATGCTTCTATAATTCTGTTTGAGATCTTCTGATTTTCTAAGCAGGCGTTCTCTTGGGTTGTGGACTGTGAATTTCGATCTTCCTCCATCAAAACAACTTGTTTAAGACAGAATCTTGAGACTTGTATTTTCAGGAAATGCCGGCAAGCAAATCATTTTTTGTGCAATCTTGGAGCTTTCAAGCAAATTCTATTGAGGCATCAGCCACTACTTTAACAAGTGCTTTTAAAACTGCCACTGTTCTTAACTGTGGCCCTCTGATTACTTGTAAATGCAAGCTGCCCAGTGAAACTATAAAATTCACTCTACTGGAAATACATTTACATCATTTAGATTAATATATTCATTATATATAGAATTATCTGTGAATTTTCAATGTTTGATGTGTGATGCTGTGGTGTTTTGATCATGCAACATGTGCATGCATGTGCTACATGTGCCTGTAGATGGTATTGGTAATATTTATTTTTATAGTTTATTAAGCAGGAACAATACAGATAAGCAGGAGTGGTCAAGAATCCAAAATGTATTTTAAAATAGGCTACCAATATACCAACTTAATTTTAAGTGTATCAAAATAAAACTACAGCAGCCTTACCACATATCAAAACAAACTACTGTATTTTTGTATTTCAAAAATACTAAAAATACTTTTCCAAGATACCGTAATCACTTTGCAAACCTTCTGTCTATGTTTGATCTATCCCTTTACCAGTACACTGTGTAAGCTGATTAAGTGGACAGTGATTGAGAGCAACAACTTTTCTCTGAGTCAGTCATGGGATAAACCTGACAAATATTCACATATCCCTGTGATCACCTAAATGAAGGTTAATAATTAGTAACCATCAGTTTAATGTTTAACTAACAGTTTTCTAATGACTCATAATGTATTCAGATTTAGTAAGTTGTTTGGTAATGAAGGGCCTATTTCCATCATATGAGCTTCAACAAACACAAGTGGGGAATGTGGCATTGCAGCATTGTTAATGACAATAAGGCACACGTGTGTGCATTTAACAAGTTACACTATCTTGTGGTATTATAAAGTAATGTTGTACAACGCCTCGGAAACTCTTTTTTTCATGCACAATTGATGAAAACATAGGCTGGAAATAGCAAACTAAGGTTAATTGTGAGTTATGAGCTGCTACTCTGGTCAAATAGTTAGACAGAACATTACATAAATTGCTAAATGATTTAGCCTATAGGCAACTAAGACGAACAGCAGATAATCATAGGGAGAAGCAATGCTACAGATGCACTATACACTTGCTTAGGTTAAAACAATTTTAAAAAGTGAATTAAACAGATTCAGAATAATAATAAGAACTTATAAAACACACTCTGTGCATGTGCTTTTATGTGTGTGTACTGCATGTATTATATATTAACATATAGCTGTGTGTGTATGAGTGCAATTATGCATAGGCCCAACAAGTGAATCCATTTAAAAGTAGTTTTGTGTCATTTAAATCACTGTTTTACATGCATAATGAAAACTTTAAATTATGATTGTGTTTTCAATTCCGGTGACAAGGAGAGCCTTTCACTGACAAAGATGAGTGACCAGAAGTTGTTTTGCACCTTGGTCATACAGCCAGGTATGCAACAACCAAAATAAAATAATAACAAATAAAAAGATATGCATCAACCAACACTGTCGATAAAGGTTTGCAATATTTAGATGGAAATGCACCACAGAGTACAGCACACACAAATAGAATATGAGGCCCTGCCGTCAGTGAAGAGTAAAACTACTAATCCTGAAAAGAATATAGATGTTTTTCATTTAACAGGTGTTTTCACTTGGATATCCTCTCAGGACTGTGTGGGCTTCTACAAACTGAATTTAATTGTTGTCTCCTGTTGGCACCATGTTTGATTACCTTGTGTAATTCCACCAAAACATTGCCTTATAGGTCTGTTACATAGAAGACATTTTTACATGTCACAGTAGGAAAAGCACACACAATGAAAAAGATGGCTGAATGTTTTTTGGCTGCTTCAGGGTCCTATTATTCTGCATGCACTGTCACGTTGTCAAAACACATCTATTTAGTGATGTCTGTAATTGTCTCTGAGCTGTATGTACTTTTTTATGTCTGGCTATGTTTGTTGTTTGTTTTTTTGTCTGCTATCATCAGGTGTCTCCTGCAAGGGAGATTACCTAATTAAATTAAAATAATAAGGCTTACTGGGACACTTAAATACAACAGAGCAAACATTGTTCAGCATTAATTTTATTAGTAACGTGTTTGCTTTTCACATCTATGACGAGTCATAGATGTGAAAAGGAGGATTTCAACCTGAGCATGTCTCACCTGTGTGAGTGCACAGTGCGTTTAATCTCTAGAACAATTTTAAGAAAAAAATAAATGTAAATGTAAGTGTGCAAACCAGAGAATGAGAGATGATCTAAAGAAAACATTCCTTAAGTTCATTCATTCATCCACAAGAACTACCTACATTATTGTTATGCACCAAAATACCAAACAAAATTCCTTTTATATGCAATCCTAATTGGCCATACAGCTGATTCTGAAGAACAGCACTAAAGGCTTTTTGAAAATGTGCTTGAGTTCATGTACCACAAGAGGGTGATATTTGTTAAGAAGAGATAGCATCAACAGGCCGTTTGTGCCTTTTGTATGTTTTTTAAAATAATGGAGATGGAAGATATCTATTGTTAATATGTTTAAAATAGTGGTTTTAAAGAGCAAAAGTCACAATAGAAACTGCTGACTTGAAGCTTCACTGGAAAAACTAAAGAATGCTTGTGTCTTAATGTATTAAAATTTTCAGTTCTATTTTTATTGAACTTTTAAGAACAGTTCATCACCTTCAGTTATCTTGTCACAAAACAACTTATTTTAAATGCATGTATTTAATCACGAGTCAACAAGGCAAATTAAAAGTGAACATATTGTCCTGCCAGTGATGACAGTTACTGCAGAAGTAATCAAGCTCTTCCACTTTGCTCCACATGGCAGCACTTTATGGCTGCGGTAACCCCGTGCTCACACACGGCAGATTTTGCATTAAATCTTTCCCATTACTTTGTTGTCAGTTCTAATTAACTCCTCTCCCACCAGCAGCCGCCTGCAAAATTTAAAAATGCCTAAAAAGACTTGATTAGACTGAAGGTCCTCTGCTGGAGTTTGGCATAATTTGGCAGCTTTCCTGGGCAGAAACCAGGTTTTTAGATGCAGAATTCAGGTAGGTGTTATCTACTGTGTAAAGTGAAAACAGCAGCTGTACTGACTAGACATCATTTTGCAGAGTTATACTCTAATGAAGCATAAAAGTCTTTTAAGTGTCAAAGCAACACTGCATCATGACATCGATATAGGAAAATAATGAATTGATGTTGTGAGTTAATAGGTGAAAAATACTTGTTTACACTGTTGGTGTATAAGATGCATATTCTGAAAGCAGAATGTGGATCCCAGTGAGTTATATCATTTTTGGATTTGGATCTGGCATTGATTTGGGCTGATCTCAATACCCATATCCACTTGAGACTATTTAGAGCTCTTGGTTTAGTCTTTACCAACTAGTTAATTGCTCATTGACATAAAAGTCAATAATGCAAATGCAAATAGACTGATTTAGCTATAACCTGCAGGGCTGCAAAAATGAAGCCATACATTACCCCCACTAATCAATTCAATTCAGCTAAAGGCCTAATATCTAGTTTAGTTTCATTTCCACCATTTATCTACAATTACATACAGTCTGTGTCATATGAATGTCTTGCTCATTTGCACAAGCGTGTTTTGAAAATAAAGCAGAATTTAGGTTGGTGTACAAAAACAACAAAATGCAAAGCTGTCCAATAAGACAGTTCATTACAAAACAGTAACCTAAGACAAACCTTAACTGGATGTAACTTTTCTTTAAAGGGGCATTATGTTGTTTCCAGCGGCCACTTGCGGTGCCGTTTTAAGATTGCAACCAGGCTCGCTTGAACTCATGAGCGAGCAGAATCCGAAACACAACCGCTTTCATACAGAAATCCTGCAATAAACGCAGGGACAACAGCATGCAGGCTGTGGCTTTTCACTCAGACATGTTCAGGCTCTACTACTTCAAGGTTCCCGTCTCAGAGGCAGGTCAACACCGGCGCCGTAACGTTACTTCATTCAGCGCAGCGAGACACTGGCATATCAACACAGTACTCCTGAAAAAAGGCAAAGTTAAAGCGGCTATAGACAGGTGGGGAGCCAGCTTCACACAACATGGTGGAAACTCCCACTGCAACGTTACCGTAATAGTTTTATCAACTGCAGGTTGAACTAATCCACGCTCGTTATATGATCACAGTACATTTACAGCATTTAGCCGACGTGCTACATCATTAGCTCGCATGTTGCTTTCAGTAACTATCTTTACTATCTGTGAATCTGTCACCGGAGGCTCAGCAATGTCAGAACAGCTACAATTACTGGATGATAATGAAACGGGTAGTGAGCTGGACTGAATATATAAGATTGCGTCACTTTATAACAGACCGCAGTAAGTAAATTTACTGTAACTAGTGTTAGTGGATGGCTCTTCCTCTGGGTTGTATATTATTTGGGTCATGTTAGTTACAGCGACTGAGAGGCGGAGAGGCTGTGTACCCATCAGTAAAAGGCAATAAATCTAAATTGAACGTTACGAAGCAAACAGCGGCGGGTCCGAGCTAATGTAG
>JAPMOB010242067.1:0-11494 GCA_029875015.1 Lepomis gibbosus
CCTCCACTGGCTTCCCATGGCCTCCAGAATCAAATTCAAGTCACTAATGCTTGCATACAGAGTGACCACCGGGTCTGCACTCATCTACCTAAACTCCATTATACAAACCTACGTTCCTTCTCGGCCTCTACGCTCCTCCAACGAGGAGGATTTTTATATATATATATATATATGTGTGTGTGTGTGTGTATGTATGTATGTGTATATGTGTGTGTGTGTGTGTATGTATGTATGCGTATATGTGTGTGTGTGTGTGTGTGTGTGTGTGTATGTATGTATGTATGTGTATATGTGTGTGTGTGTGTGTGTATGTATGTATGTATATATGTGTATATGTGTATATATATGTGTGTGTGTATGTATATGTGTATATATATGTATATGTATGTATGTGTGTGTGTGTGTGTATGTATATGTATGTATATATGTATGTATATGTGTATATGTATGTATATGTATGTATATATGTATATATATGTGTATGTGTATATGTCAGATATTCTTTTCTTAAATTAGCGCACCAATCTTAAGCCTAGCCTGGAGTTCATTCCAGGACAAAGGGCCATCGTAAGAAAGACTCCTCTTTCCTGCTTCTGTCCTCATTGTTGGTACCTTACAAAGTATTCGGTCACTAGATCTTAAATAATATGTACTTTGCATATCAACAAACTTTAAAGAGAAATAAGAGGGCAAAAGACCTAAAATAGCTTTATAAAAAAAAATGTACCAATGTAGCATGCTGCGCACTTTGAGTAATGGCCAATTTACCATTATGTGTAAGATGCAGTGATGTGTATGATAGCAAGCATTTGTGAAGAATCTGAGAGCCACGTGATAAAGAGGGTCAAGCTTTGACAGAGTAGATGGATATGCGAATTGATAGATCATATCACCATAATCTAGCTGAGACAGGAATTATCCTGCAACCGCCTTTTCTGTGTAGTCCTAAAAAAGAAGATTTTAATCTATTAAGTTTTGCAGCAAGAGCTTCAGTATGTTTTTAAACAAGTTCAATGGCTTCATCTTGCAAGCAAGAGCTGGGACGTTAGTATTTATAGGTGCAAATATCATCATCTTTGTCTTTTTTGCATTTAAAATTAGCGTCAAATCAAACAGGGCAGATTTTAATGAGGTAAAGACTCAAATTTACTTAGGCAGTCATAGGTGTAGGGGCACAAGAATACATAATTGTATCATCTGCCTACAAATGATACTGTGAGTGTTTAAAGTTACTGCAGAAATTGTTTATATAGATGATAAAAAGCAAAGGACCCAGAACTGATCCTTGTGGGATACCCTTTTTTTTTTTTTTGGACAACAGGGTCAGAGGTTACATTCCCATGCATACAATTTGCGTCCCTTCAGAGAGATAGCTGTGAAACCAATTTACATCTCTGTGCCCAACAACAATAATCAACTGGGTTTTGATTAACATGAAATGGTCTACTGCATCAAATTCCTTTGTAAGGTCAATGAACACAGAATAACGTTTTATCAATCGCTATCAATTTTATGTCATCAATAACTTTTAGAGAGGCAGAAACTGTCTGTTTGGTCTGTTCTGTGTTTTGGGTTTTAGTCCTGTTTGTGTCTTGTCTGTTCAGTCTGCCTGTTTCCTGTTCTGTTTAGGTGTTAGTTCAAGCCCTGTGTCCTGTCCGTCTGATTGCCCATCTGTACTTCACTGTGTGTGTGTGTGTGTGTGCTTCCGGTCCTGATAGCCTCATGTGTTCCACTTGTTTGCTCTCCCTCCCTGCTCGTTACCTGAGTATAAATGTTTGTCAGCTCTGTCCAGTTTCTGTCAGGTCATCAACATATGTTGAGTTCTCCCTGCTTGTCCATGTACGTTTTACAGCTTTTATCACTTGTGTTTGGACTCTGCCTGCATCTATACATGTAAGCCTTCTGTTTAGTAACAGTCACCAACTACATTATGCCCTCCGGTGTCTTGTGTTTGGGTCCTAACCTGCCTCTGCACTCAGCCGACCATGACAGATCTGAATGGTGGATGGCACAGTGTGCAAGCAACACAATCACATGATTGTACAAATTGCTTCTGTCATGCACCATTATAGATTATTGTACATCTATAGGGCCCAGGGATATATTAGTCATACACATGGCTTTCTGGTATTTAAACCCAGCAAGTGTTCTGTAAATATAGTGAGTGTGCGAATACGCAATACAGATGGAGGCCTCTTGTGGATAGTGTGCAGGCCCTCTTAGTCACACAGTATGCCTCCGACATTTAATGACATTAAGAAGGATCATTCAGTTTTTATTAAAATGGGACAAGAGGCTTTTCACTCTTAGTAAATGGCACCAGATGGAACATTTGCTTTGAAATAAACAAATCAGACAATGGACAGTAAAATATATGCTGCAAGCATATGCTAAACTTTGTGTGAGCTTAAGACATAGTTGAAGTCAGTAGCAGCAAATGAAAACCACTATAAACTAAATGGTTTAAATTATATTAATAATTTGTACATGAGATAATTGGTTGACGATGGGTGGATGGATGGATGGATGGACGGACATGTTGACTGAAGTCCAGTTCTTGCACTGCAGTACAGAAAGGCTTTTAAAATAAAAATAGTAATAAGACAATTTTCTTACTCACGCTGGAAGATTAAAGGAAGACCTCAAAAGCTAAAAGATACAAATTAGTTCGTTTGTCCAAATGTCAGCAGGCCCACTCAAGGTTAAAAGAAGATTGAAACAACCGTATTTGTAGTTATTCCTCAGCTGGAGACAACTGGATTTAACTACTGAATGAATAGGTTTATCGAAGCTGAATTCTGTCTGTAAATGACTAAGGATTTTGACAGACACACATAACATACAGAGGGTTTTAGTGATGGTAATTTCATGGTGAGAAAAGACATACTCATATGTGCTCTCATCATGCCAGAGAAGCTGCTAGCCATCCAACTTTCCCGTTTTTAAGGTTTATTCAAGAATACATCATTCCAAGTGTAACGCTATGTGAAGTTATACTAAATCAGAAATATTAGCATAATCATGCTACAGTTGTATGACATGCGGCAACTATTTTGTTCATTTTTAACAAGAACATTTCACTGCAATTTAATTAAAATGATTCCTTTGATGCAGGTTTTGGTCTTCACCAAACTGAACTGAACAGAACAGATTAAGATTGTAAAAAAAATTTAGGCCGCTTCCATGCCTGTATTTTGGTTCATTTGGTCCGGAACAACCAGGTATAAAATCATAAATTGTTTTCTTTTACATTCTCTGATCCATTTAGGTAATAACTTTACACAAATTACAAATGAATCAAGGGGCGTCAACATGAAAGTCATACAGGCTGACAGGTTACTGATCACTGGACAGTTTCTGGCGATGTCATCCTGCATTATGTCAACCCAGAAGAAACATTTTAGGTATGAAAAAAACTTCAACATTCACCTAAAAACAAATGTAAATGCAAAGGAGAATAGTATCGGATTGGTGTGGACATATTCCTTCACCCCCAGTGGAAAGCACACTATTTACTGCATGCTAAGGTTTATTTCCTGACTTAATGACACTAAGGTCTTCTTCAAGGAGACCAAATAGGAACTGCCACCACTGGCTTTAGTCTTTTTTTCGACATGAAGCAATTAAATGCAGACAGAAGAGGGGAAACATTCAATATTCTCACCTAGCAGAGAGCAGAATGAATTAATTAAGCTCTAGTTTCTGGCAGCTGATTAGTATTCCATTGTACTGCTGTGTCACCTTGCATCTTTTCAAAACTCCTTGAGACCATGCTCTATTTTTCATGGTGGGTTATGTAATACTAGTGGCATGTGTTCTGTTCAGCTGGGTTAAGTACAGAGTAAGTGCAGATGACAATCCATCACGAATCACTTTGTGGAATAAAACCTGCATATGCTTCAGCTTCTAATATTTGTTTGTACTTGTTTCTTTAGGTTTGAAAACCTCTGTTACTTAATGTGTTTGACATAAAATAATCCTAAATTTGATTCTACACACGTCACCATCAGTGCCACATTATCATAGTGGGAGAGATCCTCAAGTACTCTGTCGAAGACAGATATGATGCTTTCATTTACAATACTATTAGTTTTTTATGTTGCATCCACTGGCATCAGTAAAATAATCAGATAACATCAGAATTACCAAAATTCTTTAGGTTTACCCTTTATAATTATCTCCACCAGGCAAAAGAGCATGCGTTTGTTTGTGTGTGTGTATACAGTGGATAGAAAAAGTCTACACACCCCTGTTAAAAAGGTTCTTATGATGTAAAATAAGAGGCAATGAGAAATCATGTCAGAACTTTTTCGACCTTTAATGTGACCTATAATGGGAACAATTCAATAGAAAAACAAACTGAAATCTTCAAGGGGGGAAAATGAAATCTCTGTTCAATCAAGCAGTTGTCATTCACTGTTGGGAAATGGGGAATTTTTGGGTCTCTGTAATTTAGCTGGCCATGTAAATGTTTAATGTTTTTTTTTTTTTTTCGGTAAATCCACAAGGGTTTAGGGCTGTCCCACTGTCAAATCGTCAGAGCATGAGGACTCTCTTGCAGACTTTCTAAGCTCTTTATGCACACTCTCCTTAAGTCTGCATCTTTGCAGACTTTGCCTGAGGGAATAATCCACAGTACACAATGTTGTGATGTAAAACACGGGGTTGCCAGGGGAGGCCTGGAGGCAATTAAAAAAAGAGAAACAAACATGGAATAGTATAATGCTGTTTATTTGAAAATGACCTCTCCTCTCCTCTGTAAGCCAGTGGCCTGGAATCTGTTGAAATCAGGCAGTCGGCCCCTTAAGTGCCTTGGCCGTGAAGAAAGTTAAAAAAAACAAAAAAACAAACATGGAATAAAATAGTCAAACCCACAATTGTACATAACCTTTCTTGTTGTCGTCAAGGTGATGTGACGCAAAGTGCTGTCCCATTATGCCATTTCAGGCCCTTGCAGCCTCTCGCACTCAAGCACTTAGCAGGTGACGTCAACTTAGTCTGTGAGGGTTCAGGCATTAGGGTGGAGATTGGATTTGGGCCTTTGTTTGGGAGGGAAGAAGGAGGTAGAGTTTTTATTTTGTATGGTGTGTCACAACGAACTGTACAAAATAAATAAAATGTAAGTTTAGTTTAGGGTTCGAGTTGTATTTTTTCCCTGTGTGTTTCTTGTTTTTGCCATTGTTTCATGTGTCTTTCTATTTACCTCCATTTTTCTCCTTCCTTGTAGTTATTTATGGCTTTTCCATCCTTGAGTATTGTCGCATACTTAACTTCCTGTTTTATTTTGTTATCATCAGTATCTGATGTTGTCGTCTAGCTTTCTTTTTCTTTTAGTTGTTTTAGTCTTGTTCATTTGATATTTAGGTTCTAACCTCTACCTGGTTTTTGTACTTTTGTTCATGGATCTGTGTCTGCTTGTGTTTTTGGTTATTTTGGTTAATTCTGTTCAGTTCCGTTTTGGTTTCATGGTCTGTCTCACCTTCCTGTTTGACTGTGTCTGTCTGCTGTGCCTTATTAGTGCCTCATGTCTTTCACCTGTGCACTCCCTCCCCGCTCGTTTGCTTGTGCATTTAAGCCCTCAGTTCAGTTCTGTCTGTGTTGGGTTCTCATCATCTATGTTGTGTCCCTGCTTGTTCTGTTCCTTGTTCTTTGGATTACTCTGCCGGTGTTCTGGATTCTTTTGGCTTGTTGGACTACCTCAGTTTTGGATTTAGTGCTTCCACGTAAGCCTGTTTAGTTTTTGCGATTAATTTTTGTACTACAACCTCGTTGTCTGTGTTTGGGTCCACACCTAAGGCTGTACTCAGTCAACCCATGACAAACATTCTTGATTAAATAAATAAAGTTAGGCTAACCCAGACGTCTGGTTAAAATGGCATAAAACTATTCAATGCATCGTAAAGAAAACTGAGACTATTTAATAAACACTTTTAACACAAATTGTTGACCTTTGCTTTGGGAAATTCTCTCTAACTGGAGCGCTTTGAACTTTAATTGAACACCTCTGGACCATACTATACAAAAACACTTTCTCCCCTTAATTCCACTAGTCTCATTCCGGCCCTGCACTTCCTGTACCCCACCCACATGCCCCCAGACACACCTGGCGGAGATCTCTACTGAGTACACCCCTCTGGTTACCCATTTGTTCTTATCTAGAATCATTTGCACTTTCAACCTAGAGAGCATTAGTTCAGTCCCAGCTCCCTCTGTCAGTTTTTGCCAGTCTCCACCCCAAGAATGATATCAGTGATTTGGCATTGTGAATGGCAACCTTTGTGGATTTGTTGGCTAATGTTGATAGGCGCAGTAAAGAGTAGACATCGTAGCCATGTATATCCGCAGCATCGACGACTCAACCACAACTGCAATAACCAGATCCACAGCCGGAGCTCAGCCTTTTGAAAGGTGTAATGAACAACAAATGTATAGTGTCAAGTGCCACATCATCTCTCCTTTCTGTAGTATCTGCAGAGCTTGTCCCTGAACTGTCAGTGTATTATAACTGGACTGGACCAAGACCAACTGATCCTGTCGATCAAGGGGAATGCAAAAATATTGCAATGACATGCTTTGAGCTGAGGTCTTATCACTGGTATGAGAGAAGACGAGGAAAACAGCATTGCCAGTGCTCAAGCAATAAATCATTTAAGCAGGGCCTGATACTCCTGATTAAAACAAATGTTTAACAAAATTCTAAATGAATCTTGGCCTGTTCTGTATCCAAGTGCCTTCTCCTGTGTATCTGTGAGGGCATCGTTTGTGCAGCATTTATACAATATCTTTAAAAAATATTGCATCCTCATATGCAACCAATTCAGCAACTTTTATTTTAACAACAAATCATTAAATCTCAATCCTCAAAATCCCTTCAGCTGCCTTCCACCGCCCAGTTTACTTAACGCGTCACCACTGACTGCTTTTTTTGTTTACAAGCTCTCAGCCTCATATTTCACTCAGAAGATCACCACAGGCTGCTTCAGCATTACATCTCTTTCACCAAGCTGCAGAACTTCTTGACAACATTTGACCATAACCATTTACACTTGCCCTTAAAGCCTTTCCATTATTTAAGCATACTTATGTTAGAACATTGGACTGTAGCAAAGACTGCAACATTTCTCACACAGCTTTACAGAGACACCACATTCACGTTTTATTGTGGACAGGGGAAAAATGTTTTGGAGAGTGGTTTTAGTTCAGACACTGGAGCAGTAAAGTGAAGAAGACACCAACACTCTCTGTGCCCACTGCTTAAAAATCTGAATATTGCTGATCGCACAATACACGTGTCTTCAGCCTGTATGTATGTTGATTCAGTCCATACATTGATGTAGCGCTGCTGCACTTACATTCACCTTGCACACAGCTTTTAGGAAGAGGCGCAGAGCTGATGGATCATTGCAGAAGGGATGAGCACCAAGTGGGCCCTTCTACAGTGGGCCCTCTAGGGGTTTACATAAAACATAAAAGCAATATAGGTAGGAAGGAGGAAGAAGAGATTAAAGTGTTTTCCTATTACATAAAATTAGCTTTGGGCTGCTTTTTCACATACAGAGCAAGCTTTTATGCTTCCAGTGTAGCCAGTTGTTTGCTTAAACAAGTATTTTCTTACAGAGCCGTGAAAGAATAATGAATGCAACATAGGGAAAAAATGAAATCAACGTAGTTGTAGAAAACTGAAATGGAGTTGGTTTGGAGTCAGGCTGAGCTTTCTGACTCTGCTTTTGTTGATGGAAGCCTCCCAAATGTTACAAAAAGAAGCCCATAAAAATTTGTACCCACAAAATAAAAAACACCCAATATGACACTGACATGTTGTGAAACTGCTTTACAAATAGGAGTGGATTTAATAATCGCGGGCAAAAAAAAGGCATAGGGCCTCCAATCATGTCTTATTTTAAATTCTTTCTTATAGAGAATGTTGTATAAATGCTGTAAAACTACCACACTGTAATAACACAAAGTATTATAATAAAAATGTAGGTTTTAACTCATTTACTGCAGGATAGCTTATTAGTCAAAAATATTGCATCATATTTTACTTAATTATATATTGTGTGTAAAATATGAATCTAAGTAACCAGTAACAAGCTCTAGAACAACAACTACATCTTTTCCTTGTGAAATAGAAGAAATAAAATTCATTTAGTTGCTTTTCACAGGCTGGTCTGGTAAAAAGTTACACTCTGGTTTTCTGAGTTTTTTTTTGTGATCCAATTTTCTATTGTAATTATAAAAAACAAAACAGTATATTCAGACCAGCTGGAGTGTAAAAGACAGAGTACAAGCAAGCCCAAAAAATACGTCAACATCATAGATGATTAAACGACCCTACTACTACTATTCCATATGAAGTGGAGGACAACAGCATGCATGGAGTGAACATGACACTCATTCACACAATGGTACACACATTTCACTTCATCAGTCACACAGCAGGCTCAAAACATAAACACAATCAATCACAGCACAGTCCCACGCAAAATGGTCAGTGAGTGATAAATGAAGGAGGGTGCTGTTAGCAGGAAGCTGAGCCATTTTCTGGATTAATTTAAACAACCCGAATGCTTCGGCCCTGTTGATTATTGTTTGAGTCATCGGTTTTCATTATGAGACGTCCCTTGGGTTTATGTCATACCGCGGCTTTGTGGCTCGGCAATGTCTCAATACATACATACATATGAACACAAATCCCCTCTGATCCGGCTCATATCACACGCACACTCACACAAAATCAAACACACAATATACCCTTTCACCACCACTTCCCTCTGCGCTAGCATCAGGCCCGGCAGCATGACTCAGATCACATGCCGACCACTTGGCTTTAACAGTTTTCATCTCAAATGTGCTTTGAAAGGATTTCATAGGATTCAGCTTTGAATCATCTTTTGACACAGATATAACCAAAGCCATGCAGAAAGAATAAAGAACTTGAAATAAAGAACTAAAGCACTCATTGGCAGGAATTTAATTGCCTTAACAAAGAAGACATTTAAAATATTTCAGCGCATCTATAATTGAATGGCCAAGCATTTCTTTTGTAGAGTAGATACTGTCGTCCTACAGGCTCATCTGTTTTAGAATATGAGAGACAGACAAGTTCTAACACAGTATTCATTTTCCACATTTACCTGCAAACATCTGCAGGGGGCTACAGGAGAGGGAAGCTAAATCCACATTGCTTGACTTTTTTTAGTTGCCAAAGAGTCTACAAAAATCTTTAGGCAGGCATAAATTTTAAATTCATACTTTACCCTGCATCACATCATTTTAATTAGGCAACATCAAACTAAAGGACATCTCTCCTTGTCACCTCTTCCTGCTAGTTTTGTTGGTGTCTTTGCAGAAGTTGTGAAGGGAATAAACATGTATTCATGTACAGACTTTTACTTTGGCCTCAATAGACCTTTTTCTCAGCATTTCTCAGCAAATTTCCCAGACATTTTAGCTTGTCATTGCAGGAAAATCACTTGTGTAATCAATATCATTACCCCTGTACCTGAATGTTACAGGGCACCTACTCCTTCTGGACGGCAGGAGGGCTTACGTTGATTTGCATGCAGTCTGTGTAAAACCAAGACAAACTGCAATCAGATTTGTGATCTAGTCCAGGGGTTCCCAAAACTTTCAGCCCACGACCCCCAAAGTAACTGTGCAAGTGACTTGCGACCCCCCACCATAAACGTATATAAACATTGCGCGCAACCGTGCACGCACTATAGGCGTATCCAAACACAAGCATATTGACAACACAAAATAACAACTGTTGCTAAAATGTCGTAAATCTGTCGCAATGACCTCAGGGGTCAGAGTGGTCAAAGAAAATCAAAAGAGCTGTTCCCTTTTTATTTATTAGCTTGGTTTTATTTTAAATTTAGCCCCTAGTTTTATCTTGTGTTACAATCATGGCTAACGTATGCTATTTCTAATCATTTTAAAATTTTAATTTTATTTCTGAAAATCAACTTGCGACCCCCCTCTCTGGGTCCCGACCCCCACTCTGGGAATCACTGATCTAGTCAGCAGACATATACATACTATATATGGCTGAGTGTAAGAGACACTTTAAATAACAAGTGTAAATGAGTTGGCTGCATGTATAGCAGAGCTCCTTGAGGGTGTACTTCTTAGGCATGTTGGTGCTTTGATTTAGGGATTGTTTGTATACATTTCTCAACTCCACTTGTCGGAAACTAACGTAGTAGGTGTGGAATCATCACAATCTAGTGGCGGGATGCCGTGACTTCTCAGGTCACAGAATCGACATGCGTTGTGGGAGATGTAGTTTATGGCACCATAGAATGCATCATAGAATCTTTAAAGCTTTCATGGGCCACATAAATGACGCAGCGGCCCGCGGGCTTTGAGTTTGACACATGTGGCCTAGGCTATAAGAAGACTGCCAAAATCCTGAAACTGAGCTGTAGCTCAGTAGCCAAGACCATACAGCGGTTCAAGATGACAGGTTCCACTCAGAACAGGCCTCGCCATGGTAGACAAAAGAAGTTGCGTGCACATGCTCTGCGTCATATCCAGAGGTTGTTTTGGGAAATAGACGTATGAGTGCTGTCAGCGTCACTGCAGAGGATGAAGGAGTGGGGGGTCAGCATGGCTGTCATCCCACAAGGAAGCCTCTTCTAAAGATGATTTACAAGAAAGCCTGCAAACATGGACATGGATTACTGGATCCATGTCCTGTAGTCTGATGAGAACAAGGTAGACCTATTTGGTTCAGATGGTGTCAAGCATGTGTGAGGAGTTCCTCAAGCACACATCCAAGACAACCAATGTCTTGCTAAAGAAGCTTAGGGTAAAGGTGATGGACTGGCCATGCATGTCTCCAGACCTAAATCCTATTGAGCATCTGTGGGGCATCCACAAACGGAAGGTGGAGGAGCGCAAGGTCTCTAACATCCACCAGCTATGTGATGTCATAACGAAGGAGTGGAAGAGGACTCCAGTGGCAACCTGTGAAGCTCTGGTTAACTCCATGCCCAAAAAGTTAAGACAGTCCTGGAAAATAATGGTGGCCGCACAAAATATTCACACTTTGGGCCCAATTTGGATATTTTCACTTACTCACTTTTGTTTCCAGTGGTTTAGACATTAATGGTTGTGTGAAATTTACACTGTTATACAAGCTGTACACTCACTAATTTACACTGTATTAATTTCTTCAGTGTCGTCACATGAAAAGACATAATCAAATATTTACAAAAATGTGAGGGTTGGACTCACTTTTGAGAGATGCTGTATGTGCATGGCAATTTCAAAGAGGAGAGGAAATGGTTGTCCTCACAGCAACGATTTACAGTGTCAGCTCATTTCAGAGTTGGACTCCAATGCTAATGGTAAGATGTAGCTTTAAGTCCAGCTGATAAAGAATATTCTGTTTCTTTCTTGGAAATGTGTAGCCTGGCCAAGGGTTAAATACCCATTTTCAGTTCAGGTGTGTGTGTGTGTGTGTGTGTGTGTGTGTGTGTGTGTG
>JAPMOB010242069.1:0-12225 GCA_029875015.1 Lepomis gibbosus
TCCTATACCGTACCTTACGCAGTATCATACACCGTACCTTACGCAGTATCCTACACCGTACCTTACGCAGTATCCTACACCGTACTCTACACCATACCTGATGCTGCACACTGTCCCCTACACCAAAATCTGACACGCAAATTTGACAAAAAAGTATAGTACTAGTAAAGTAATTAGCCTCTAACAATTCTGATGAGAATGATATTAACCTCGAAATGTTGAGGTGCCACACCTTGCTTACCTTGGTCCCCCCCTCCAAACTATTCATTTGTTTTGTAATGAGAGTCTGTTACTTTGTAGCTCAAAGCAGGGCGATACAGGAACAACCATGACTTTAAATAAAGTCAGATTTAAGCGCAGGACGTCATGGTTGGATGGAACCTGCAGGATATTTCCATCATGGGTGGTCTCAGCTGCAATCAAACCCGTGCAAACCTGCCATGTGACAGTGCCTGCCTCCACCTGTTTAACATCTCAATACATTGATGATTTAGTCAAATATCATGTAAACAGACCTGTAAGAAACGAACAACGACGGTGATGACAGAGAACGAGGTATAGGGAAAGTCCAACTCACGTAGGCCTGACCCTGACCAGGCGGCCTGTCCCTGCTTGAATTCACAAGACCCGGCGGTGACTCCTCTGACCGTGAGGTGAAGTTTGGCATTCCTTCACGCAGCCATCACTGGCACAGACAATGCATGATTAGGCAGCCTTGAGTGATTCTCACAGCAGGTCCTAACCTGCCAAATAACAGCCAGTCAGGCAGTCGGTCAATTAGAGTACGCATCCCGAACTGTGAACAGCAAACACACACGCTGATTCTGCAGACTGCAGTTGTAATTATAGTTGGAGGCAGAAATGGTCTCACCAGTTTTTCACGTTGCTGTCAATCTGTGAGGACGAGTTATTGTGTACATCAGGATCAAAACAAATGTAGTTTGGAGAGAGAGGCCATGTTGGTTTGAGTCGTATCAGTCACTGTATAGTGGACTTGTTTAAAAAGTAAATGTAGACACTTCTCAAACAACTGTTCATCCATAAACTCAGCATGTTCAGAGCCACCATGATGTCTGCAAGGACTGGCTAAACGCACTATTTATGTTTTCAATCCTCATGTACGAGAGTCTTAAGCTTGTCTTTGAAATCCAGTTTTCTCCACCACCTTGCTCGGAAACTGAAAGACATGCAGATAGTTTTTGTTCAATTTGCTGAGGTTGTAACAGTTCTGCTAAAGAAAAAAAAAAACAAGTGGAATATGACGGACTAACCAGGGCGTTGTTCTTGAAAAGAGAAAGTACTTTTATCTTTTGACAGACACAAAATTCTGTTCACATCTTACTATATTTGGTTGGAGGCATAAATCTCAAAACGTGGACAACTGCAAACAAAACTCTACTCGGAGAGAAACCAATAGAGGTTAGTGTGTGTGTTTTTGGGGCGAACTGACCTTTAAAGGTGCTTATAGGACAGGTAATGATGATAGCTTCCTAGTTTTGTAGTTAGGAGTTGTCTGGCTGATGCTTTTTCTTCTTTGATCTTCTCTATTTCAAATCTGATGATCACAATCTTTGTATGATGTTTCTGCCACCTTATGAACCCACACACCCTCCACAAGCTGTTTTGTTAAGGTAAAGTGACTCTTATTTAGCTTTTAGTAGTTTTGTAGCTGCAGTGTAACTTAAGATTCTGTGGTTTGGAGTTAAGTGGTTCTCAATCTTTTTTGGGCCAGCTCCCCTTTATTCATTATCCAGGACCTTACTGCCCCCATCAAATAAGATGTTGGCTATTTGCCCTGAATATTGTTGATTGTTGTTATTATTATTATTGTTGTTGTTACTATGGTTATTGAAACATGAAAAAATGCACATAAGTGAATAACAAAACAACACTTTTTTGACTTTCCCAGGGAACAAAAAAGCCAGGTCAATAGTAATCATATTTAATTATTAAGTGAATGTTCATCAGAAACGTTTTGTACATACAGAGAATGTTTTCTTGGATGGTGCACTTAATAAGTGGGGGGTCCGGGGGTCCTCCCCAAGAAGATTTTGAGCATTAAAGACTTCCTGCATTCTGCAACAATTTATGGTGGAAATGTTTTTATTTATATAAAAGGAAACACAAAATTCAGGTGGACAGGTTTAAGGTGACATTTCAAAATATAAATATATCAGAAAATAATGCAGTAAGACTCTCATGTGCAAACTCAATGTGATTTACAGCGCGAGGTGGGGCCACTTGATTAATGTCACGGCACTCCCTAGTGTCGCTTCAGGTACTGGATGCTAAGTCAGACAGCGGAATATGTAAATGTGTAAACACGGCGATAGAAAAACGTTTATGTGTATTCCTCAGAGAAATTAAGGCTTTTCAAAGAAAGACATTTTCCCACGGCAATATCACGAAAGAGAGCGTCCATTTTCCAGAGGCTGGAATGTGGCTGAAATTTTACAGATGACACTCCCGTTCACATGAAGGCAGCACAGAGCTGCGCCTCAAGAAGCTGATGAAACACTGAAGAGAAGAGTAGTTATGATTCACACTGTCTCGTCCAGTCGCAGTGGAGTAAACTGGCAGGTTTTAACGTTGCAGACCACAGTATGTAGCAAGTTTAAACTCGTATTGTTGTGACTCTTTGGTGTAAAGTCCCCTTAAAACTTTCACCTCAAAAACACCCCCCAAAAGCAGCTCAGCACTCCCCTTTCCGATATATTGCTTCCAGCGCCCCCCATCAACTTCTGAACGCCCCTGGGCTGCAGTACTGCGCCAGTTGAGAAACACTACACTACTGGAAAGCACAGATTTTCTGCTGCGTTTCATTTACCTCAGAAGTTGGAAGTCGGAGCTGGGAATGACATCATACCCGAGTGGACCGCGTTCTAGTACAACAGATTTAAGTTGGAAAATCAGGATGCCTCTTGCAATTGTTAACAATACGAGTGGCCTTTTATTGTGGGCAGCGTAAGGCACACCTGTGCAATCCCCATGCTGTCTGATCAGCATCTTGATATGCCACATCTGTGAGGTGGATGGATTATCTCGGCAAAGGAGAAATGCTCACTGACACAGATTTTGACAGATTTAATATCTGGCAGAAACAGGCCTTTTGTGTACATAGAGAAAGTCTTAGATATTTGAGTTCAGCTCATAATAAATGGGGACAAAAACGAAAGTGTTTTGGTCAGTGTAGGTCGTAATAATGTGCTGTACAAACGACCTACAGTCTCCATCCAACTGCTCCTCATAAATTTAATTCAACTATATTTACTATAGATTTGTGTGGTATTGGCACATTTACCTACTGTAGGTGGATCAGATTTAAGAAGTGTTTAAACATATGTTAATATATTCATATTCACTATATATGGAGAATAAACACAACGTTGTTTTGGGGGATTAAAACTGGAATTAGATACCCTTTTTGGAAAGTTAACCTCTGCCGCAAAGTTGACCCCGATATCCTTGAATGATTATGACATGGCAAAGATTTCAAGCTTTAAGCCCCTCCCATCTGATGGAAAAAATGGTTAGTTACGTTGGGGTCTTGATAATTGTGGTAGTTAGCTACAATAACTTAGTTTCAACTTCACCTGGAAATCTTTTCTGCTTCCAGAGCATCTTTGCCTAAAAGACAATGATCGTAGAAACAAGAGCGTTACCATGGAAGCGTACACGCCTCAGCCGTGTCTCGTCACATAAATGACTGAAGTTGGAAATATTAACCACCAGCTGGTGTTAATGAGAGCCTGTTTCCACTTCAGCATCGTCTCCAGGTCTGACAGGTGACGCATAAACAAAGTGCTGCGTTGTGGAGCTGACATGTCACGTTAGCTGCGCGGTGACGGAGGCATGGCCGAGCCTGTTTACCACATCTCTCATTACTCTGTATTGTCTGCCCTCCCTGCCCTCCGCTTTAGCTGTCAGTCACCGACAAACGCCTGAGGAAGGGGATGACACCTGCCCACGCTGCCAAATGACTCCCACGCACACGCACACACATTCCTGACACATATATGTACAAGACACACACACACACGTAGAGGTGTTTGTGATTACTTCCTCCTCTGACAGGCACTTTCTAATGAAGATGCTGTAGGAGGTTTAAAAAGACTTTTCACATGAACAGATGAAGATAACCAAACTCAACCTGTGCCGCTTTGGCATGTTCAATAACCCTGAATGGAAACGTCCCCGTTAAGTAAAACAGTTCATGGCTTCAGTAACCAGAAGAAGTCGGAGTGCATTAACTCATCTTGCGTCGACTGCTTCTCTCTGTGACTTCACTGTCAGGGCACAGTAACACACACCTGCGAGAGGTACAAGAGTGCAGAGGGAGAACAGCCTGTTCTCATTCCCAGGGCGTCAAATACCTACGCTTTGTCACGTCCTTAGGCGTCTGGTTCCAGCACACATGGCGCCCTTTAGCGTCATAGTTCAGCGCGCTGGGGGGAAGCCCTTTAGCGTCAAAGCTAAAAGGACTACAATAAATAAGTCCTAATCAGACTTTCATCCCAGGAGACCGGTGTTTGTTTCCAGTGTGAAACAAAATTTTGACATTGAATGTTTTTAGTTAAAGGTCCAGTGTGTAAGATTTCTGAGGTTCTGCTGATAGAAATATAATATATAATATGGTGTATAAAGACCTTACATATTGAAGTGTTATGTTTATTCTTAGAATGAGTAATTTTATCTACACACCCCGTGGGTCCTCTTACAGTTTATCCATTAAATGAGGGTCAGAACATAAGATATAATAATTAAACTGCATGTCATGGTGTTTGGTTAGCTCAGTTAGCAGTGCGCAGGAGTCTCACCTTAAATGGCGTCTGTTTGATGCCATGTCTTGAGTTTTTTTTTCATTTTTCTGAAGTTGACTATAGAATGAAAGCATTCTCGTGCTTTTATTTTGTGGTCAAAACCGCTAAAGAGGAAGTGATTATGTGAGTAACTGTTACCGCCATGACAGATCTATTTCAGCACCGCTATCAAAGTATTTATTAATTTATTTTTTTCCCGCTATCAAAGCACCATAATCTGGCAGTTTTGGCGACCGTCCATAATCACAGAGCGAAGTAACGTGTTGCTCTTGTAGACGTAAAATAGGTAACGTCAGTTGGATTGTATTTCATTTAATGTTATTCTCCAACTCTGTAGTTTGGCTTTGCTAAATTTACTAACTGAACAAAGTGGGAAGGACACCTGATCCTCACCTGACTATGTCTTTGTAAACTTTATCTAATGTGTGGTTTATAATGGACTGTGGTGCAGAAATGTTATCTGTCAGTGGCCAAGTCGCAATAACTTATGGTTTTCCTGAATAAACAAGTAAATATAATTTCTTAGTAAATATACCTAAAGAAAGTTAATTTCTTGACTGGCTACTCTCTGCTGTCTCAGACAAAATCTATCGTCCTGTGTCAGCCACCGTAGCTATCCTACGGTTTTTGAAGGGGGATAGACTAGAGAGTTGCTAAGTTATTTAAACCCAAACCATGATCTTTTCCTAAACCTAGCCAAATTGCGAGGTTTCACAGTGTTAATCAATAGTTTTATTTTGAAAGTGTAAGTTGCATACTTGCTAACTTGACTGTGGAGCTATGACTCTAAAGAGGTACTGAGTTGCACACACAGTTTCCCTGTGTTTAGATGGATTTAATTTCCCACCATATCACACCCGTAAAGGCACGTGGGCTAAAAAAATAACTTTGCCCATTTGTAATTTCTCTTTCTTGTGTAATTGCAAAAAAAGAGAAATCCGTGGGATCCTTCTGCATAAGAAGCAGAAAAAAATAGGTTTTCAAGGCCTTTAAATTCGGTCAACAAGCTGTAAAAGAAAGCCACGCTGTTTGGAAAACCCTAAAGTCGGCAGCCAGTTTCACTGACAGCCCACTGGACTTTTAGAGTTTGGATTTATAGAGATGTTTAGTACCTGCATAAAAGGTTTAGCAGCATTTAGATGAATGGCTTTGTAAATGTTCAGACATGTGTCGTACGCACACTTGACAGAGAAAAGTAGTTGGTTGATGATTATATTTCCCATGAGTGTGCATTGGCAGTAATTACAGCCCTCAGTGAAGCCGCCTGTCAGCAGCTCCGGTTGTCAGGAGGGAGGAGGAATGTGGGGAATGCATTTTTCTGACCGTTGAGCTGGATATGAGCTCCAGCTTTCATCGCTCTGCAGAACTTATAAGGACAAACAAGTCCATTCGCTCGCCTGAGCCAACTGTGACCATTTTGGGGCTCGGCCGGCGTCAGTGTTGTAGCTTTTCGCTTGTTTGTTATGGCTGGTGAACCAACAATGTGGGGATTAGGAATATTTTCTTTACCTTGAAGCGCCACAACAGCGACACAGACAGCATAGAGAGAACGCGATTGTATCGAAGCGACACTTTTCTCGGTGGCGTGGTCAATGCTGGTGTGTTCTGTGGAAACAAGGCGCATTGTGGGAGCTTCTCCTCACCTCAGGTTGAACCCGGTGTCGGTGATCTCACCTGCGATGGCCGGTTATCTCCTCCTCCTTGCGTGACTCAGATAGCAGAGGCAAAAGGGAGGGACGAGCGGCCTGGCGTCTCTGTGCCGCCACCTCGGCCGCCGCCGTATTCCTCTTTGCCCCTATGAACACTACGCCCATCCACTATTTTGGTGCCCCTCCAGGTGGTTATGCTGCACCTGCGTATCTCCACCTGGAGGCAGTTGACTTTGTTCATCTGCTCCACGAGGCCGCTTCAGTCGATCCATATCTCAGCGAAGGCGACGTGTCCATGGTCACATTCCAGCAGGGATTTGCAGAGCGGATCGGGAAAACAAATCTAAACCAAGGATTAAAACTCAGAGCCTGTTCAGATGCTCCGATAGCAGCTGCTGGCTACTTTCCGTTGCTGTTATTTTGTGTGTCATGGGAATGACTGTTAGAACGGGTGACTGCAACAAACATGGGCTAGCAGTTTGCAGAAACACGTTACACAGAAACACATTTTGTTATTAGAAACCTCTCCCCCAAAACAAAGCCCATCTTTGGGCTCCTCGGTGGAGCTAGAAACCGTCACTCGGCTCTGAAACCCTGTCAGAGCGCCAACACTTGGCAGCCCTTTGGGATAATTAAGACTGGTCACGCCCCACAACCCCCTCCTCTTCACCGTACCCTCCCCACGCTCCTTGGCAACAGTACCCGCTCCGTCGCTGCTTCTTCCACTTCTCCTGCCAATCACACTTACTCCACCATCTGCCTGGAATGGCACTGATAGAAAACGCCCTAAAGTGCTGGTGCAGGGCCAGAGCCGGCTGGCTATGCGCTGATTAATGGTTTAATGGCGTTTAAGACGTTGGAGTGAAAGTGTGGAGTCCTCCGCTGTCTGGAGGCCGGAGAGGTGCTTCCTCTCCTCACAGTCTGACATAAAAAGCTGCTTGGCCTCAGATGAACACAACAATGTGAGGAATTCTCCGTCTGTCACCTCAGATCACATCACTGTGTCAGTCTGGATCAGAGGGCTGCAGTTGAACGCCTTTACTCCAACCTGACTGGTATCTGCTAATGATTAAAGATGGCTTTTGCACCAGTAAAAAGAATACCAAGTAAATTGCTTGGTTTCCTTTCCAACCAAACACCAAGTTATGGAAGTCCCACATATAGCTGACATATATTTACTGTTTGTCAGTTATCTGAATAGCAGCACAAGTTTCCTGAAGTTTCCTTTCTCGGTTGTAATTAGGTGATATGAAAAGTTATATGGAGATGATAATAAGGTTCAAACACCCGTCTCTCGTAAAGACAACGTAGTACTCTCCTACACGCAACTACCGTGGAAATCATCCAAAACACACGCAGAACAATGAACCTACCAGCCAGTTTCTGAGATTATGTCGAAACTGCTTATCTTTTGTTGACTGTGTGTGAACTGTGTAGAAATCGAGGCTACCCATCACTGACTGATACTGACTTTTAGTGTGCCACAAACGCTAAAAGAGAAGATTTGCTCCACGAAAAGACAGATTCGTGTTTTATCTCTGACTTTAATCAATGCAGGAATTATGACAAAATCATCGAGAGACATTGGCACACGTAGGCAGCCTCAGGCGCAGGTGGAGTTCTATTTTAAGGACGTCCTATAATCAGAACTGAGTTTACACCTGAAATAATTATTTTTCATATTTCATTTTAATTGTTTTCTGACATTTGCATCAGACAATGTGAAGATTTTGGTGCCAGTTCTCACCAAACTGCTCAAAAGTCGGTGAAGAACGTTAAATTTCAGCAGCTGGAAATGATTACTCAATCCAAAGGAAACGTAAACCATCTCAGTTTACGCTGTAAAACACTCACTTTTCTACCACCTATTATTTGTCCTCTGTCACCTTAGCCCGGGCTAATCCAGCACCCCGCCCCCCATCCTGTCTTCATGTCAGATTTTTGCATGACTGCCTCGCCCACCTTTCTTCTCCCCTGTGGATGAACTTTTCAACTCTGCCCGCATCCTCGGGGACAGGAGAGGAGTCCTGCAGGGCATCACAGTCATTTCTGTCTACCTGTGACCTTTTAAAGTCGGCCGTCTCACATGCGCACGGACACACCCATGCTACGAGTCCTGCGGCCATGTTGGCTTTGCCTAAACACGAGGTGAGGCATGCTGACGAGGCCACCGACAGATGTGTCATTGACGAGTCTGCACACAGAGAAGCAGATATTAGTAGAGTTCATGCATCTGTTGATTGAAAAAACACAGTCCAGGTATGTTGCAGTCAGACAGCATCTGTCATTCTGCAGACACGTTTATCCAAAACACCAGTATGGAGCGGTTGTACTGGTTTAAGACCTGTTTGAATATGCGATATCTGAAAATGGGAATCTAAGTTTATGTTCCACTCACAAACTATATATATGCTGGCCTTTCATGAAGACATTCAGTCAGTTTGAAAAAGCTCCCAGTATGCAATGATTAATGATTTGCTAATTGCAGGTGTTATTTAGTTTCAGGGGCTTCACACGCAGATCGTCTCCTCCAAGTGACAGCAGTAAACCAAAAAAAAAAAAACAATGCAGGTGCATCTTTGTACAACGCTAGCCTGTGATATAGTGCTGGATTTATTCAGAGCCCTTCTCTCTGATGATTCAAGGTATCCATAATCAAGCCTCGGTGTCCCCTAAATGTCTAAATGGCCCCTAAACGCTGATGATTGAACTCATCAGTAACAGGCAGGCTGTAAACATTTGCGAACTGAGACTAAAAATGACTCAACCACAAAACCAACTGTGGAAACTCGTCACATATGGACCCCTTGGCGTCGCTTTTTAACACCATGTGTTGTATTTGGACATGTAGGGCTCCACGGTCAAGTTAACAATGGAACCGTAGACCTTCGTCTGTAGGTTTTCAAAATAAAACTAGCATTTATTGTTGTGAAACGCTGCAATTTGGTGAGGTTTAGGCAACAAAAATACTAGTGTAGGTTTTATGATTTTGGTTTAAATAACTACATTACTTATGTGCAGGATGCAAATTATAACTCATTCTTATTCCTAATTCCTAATTATTATCATTTCAGATTTTAAATTGCTGATTCTAAATGAAATGCAATCTGCGTTCAATAAAAGCAGTAGTCAGACGTTTTTGGGGAATTGGGAATTGTTGTGTCTCTGCAGAAAGTATTAAACACAGTACAGTCAGACCTGCTCTGATGAAAAGTGCAAAGAGATGACTTTTGTTATTGATTGGCAGCTAAACTAAAACTAAAACTGAAAAGGCTACATTTGAAATAACAAACCTGATTTGAACATCTACTAAAACTCCTGAATTCCACAGTAAAACAAATGACTGCTTATTGTGAACAGACTTAAGATAAAAAATTAACTCTGTATTGATGTCAAAATGTACAATGATAAGAATAATAAAGTATCCCCAGTGTCACTGCTCATGCCTGAGCAACAATGTTAGCTAACAATTAGATAAAATATGACATTTTTGGTGATGAAATGACAGGATGGGCTTTCAGCTGGCTAACATTAGATGGCTCATTTTACGTTAAAGAAATGCTAATTATGAAACTCTGAAGGTAGGAAAGTTAAGTTTATTAAGATGCTAGATAGCTAACAACTAACGTAAAGGTTAGGAAATGGTATGGTCCAGTTTAGAGATGCACTGTTGTTTTTGCCGCTTTTGAGGGGGTCCAAACCTGAACTAACATGGTCAACCCCCAACAATTCCCGCTGTAATTCGAACCATGCTTACATGACTTAACTTATGCATCACGTTACTTATGTAACTGTTTGTGTAACACAAGAAAGGAATGCAGTTCTCCCGGGTAAAAGTCCGGTTTGCTGGTCCAGCATCCACCCCAAAGACGTCCCTATTCTGACTTTCTGTAATTTATTCACTACACCAGCTTTTAGCGTTCATAAATGGCGCTACAAGGCCTCTGCTTGTGCGTTGAACAATGGTGCTAAGCGGCTACCATAGACTGTATATAAGAAGTTTTAGGCTGCGGTTTTGAAGCCTCGAGTTTGGCTTATAAGGCGCCGCTATGTTGAGTTTTTGCAACCAGCGACACAGGATGTGACCGTATTTGGACGAGACGGTGAAGCTAACGGCTGTGTGTGGAGCTAGCTAGCTAGCTTAGCTAGGTGCATCTGTAATTCATGTTAACTGTCATTTTAACAGGCTGATAAGTTTGTCTAGAGAACAACAGTCTTAAAACTAAATGTTCTCACCAGAGAAAGTGAACAGCCAACTCCTAATAAGCTTTTTCATGCAGTCAACATTCACACACTGAGCCTCAGTGCTCAAACAGAAACTAACATTCACACACATTCACACACTGGTGGAACAGCCACCAGGGGCCATTCGGGGTTCAGTATCTTGCCCAAGGACACTTCGACATGCAGCCTGGAGGAGCCGGGGATTGAACCTCCAACCTTCCAATTAACACGCTTTCTGTTTGCTGCTCCGACGCTCTCAGCTCTGGTGTTGAATGTTAGCTAAACTACTTTTTAACCACACACTGGAACCAGCTCCTCCAATCAGGAGAGAGGATTTCATCACTGAACAATGAGCAGGACGTACACGTTTCATATCTCTGACTGTGTGAAAATAAAAGTGAAAATCAAATTTTGTACTCACCCTTTAATTTTTCTCACCCGGACAAAAATGAAATAAAAGAGGAAGAAATCAATGATTTAAACACTTCTAGGATTAAATGGTCAGATCGAGTATCAGTCCAAAAATATCAGCATCGGCCATGACGCTTCTGTGGAGGTCAAACCGCGGTTACTTTCCCCTGACATGTCACATGTCTCAGTCTGCTCTCTGGGAATCCGAGGAAGTCTGCCGGATTGTGGTGGTGTCTGTCAGTGGCCTGGCGCCGCTCTGTCCGCCAAACGCCACGTCGGCTCCTCAGGCTCCTCGCTCCTTTATGTCGCTTTTATTTCGCCTTTCTTCTCTGCAAGAAATGAGCCAATGACCTGAGGGGCTAAAACCCAGAGAGAGAGAGAAAGAAAGAGCGAGAGTAAAGTGGAGGACGAGGAGAAATAAGAGATAATGAGAGAGAGAGGCAGTGGAGAGAGAGAAAGAGGTGTAATTTAAAACTTGGAATTAGTGTGACGCAAATTGGGGTTAGATGTCAGGAGAGAAACAACATGGCCGCCAGCGTTAATAGTCCTTCTGCTTACAGAGATTCCCTGTCAGCTTTTTTTTATACAAACTGTGATGAACTGTGAAGACATGCAACGGGAGAACGATGCACACAGAGCGAACTAGATCACGGGCTGTTGCATCATGGGATAAGGAGTCTTTCCTTGAACTGAATGAGTCTGAAACCAATTACATGATTATTGTCTATGTTGTCTTTTAGTATTGTGACGTGGTTTTGGAACCTGAATCTGACCAATTATTGGGGCGAACCAAACACAGCTCTCTGACCTTTACAATTGACTCTTCGCTAAGCCACGCCCCCCGTTGTTACTGTTGCTAAGTCCAACAAACTGTCCGACCTGTTGGACTTTCAGCACGGCACTGCCGCTGTCTGTTACTGCATTCCCTGGAGAAATATTATCTACTGTTTGGAGAAAAAAGCCATCCCAGAAAGAAGCAGACGGTTTTGCAGTTGCATTGTGCATTTGAAGGTTTTATTCAGGTTGTCAAACTGACGTGAAAAGAAATATACAGAAGCTAAAGCATCAGTAAAAGTGCTGTAACTATTACAAGTGACCCAGGACGAGTGTTTGATCATATC
>JAPMOB010242084.1:0-26663 GCA_029875015.1 Lepomis gibbosus
TTCAGAGCACCATCATGCTGAGTCTAAGATTATATAAGGTTTTATTGTTTAGTGGTATAAATACTGCAGTTTGGGAACCAGTGTGATTTACTTTACTCTTTCTGTGTCGAGGGGGATAGTGAGAGCTTGTGTGTGTGTGTGTGTGTGTGTGTGCGAGTGCGTTGTGGTTTTTTTTTCTTGTATCTTGTATATTGTATCTACTCTGTTGTTTTACTTTTCTACATTGTTTGGATATGTTACTGAGGACCCCCATGAAAACGAGATGTTTCATCTCATGGGGCTGATCCTCTAATAAATGTTTATAAATAAATAAATAAATAAATTTACATGTAATTTAATTAATTAAATAAAGTGTTATTATGCTGCAAACAGATTTTTTTAATCATAATTTATATTTAGGTTTGAGGAGGGTCTCAAGTCAGTCTTGAGAGTCCAAAGGTTCAAGTCCAAGTGAAGTCACGAGTCATTGGTGTTAAAGTCAAAGTTTGTTGAGTCTAAAGTCAACATATTTGTGATCCAAGTCCAAGTCGTGGAACTCAAGTCCAACCCTCTGCTGTACAAGACTATTTTCCGTATTTTGGTTGTTGTTACAGTTTTGCTAGTTACAGTAGCATTTAACTTTGTTTCTTCCTTCTGGTAGACTTCAAACTCTCACCAGAGCCTTGTGTACATTATAAAATCTGAATGTTCTGCAATTTTTTACAAATTCAGAGAGTCCATTTTTCCCTGTATTTTGACAAAGTATATGCATTTTATCTTGATACATTATTACAGTATTTTGTATTTTATTTTGATACATTTATTTGAGGTGTATTTTGTAACAAGATACATTTTACTGTATCTTTGCCCATCTCTGGCTATATTTTAATATTTGTTTAACAATTTATTGTTAAAACAGTGTTAATTAAATGTATGCTTTGTTATGCAAAACTACGGCAAATATCAACAGAGTATGTGCCACAGTTTTTTTCTTCTTCATTCTGCACTACACATGAACAAACTACTGTTTATTGTAAAATTAAACAACAGCTTATGAAAGTCTATTTTTAGTACAAGTGTATGTAGTTTTAAATGCCAGCAAAAGCATTTCCGATTTCCTATGCACTTTTAAACATGTGCATAGGAAATCAGATATTAATGGGAGCACTTGAAGGCAACTCAAAGTAAACCATGCGGAATCAGCTGAAGGGGAGCTTGTGCACTGAGCAGTGAACCTAGTGAGGACATAACCTGTGGAGAAGTATAAATAAACGGACTGCACTGATCACAACAAAAACAATATGAAAATGTAAATAATAAAGATCAGAAATTAGGTTAAATTTTTACACAGAAATGTCACCATGACGTTACTGCCACAACCACCTGTGGCAGCCACACATCAGACCACTAGATGGCAGCAGCAAATCAGTAAACAGGCTAAAGAAACATCACTAATCAAGTTGTGTGCTGATTTATAACTAAAAGCATGTATGCCACTTGATGTATGCTACTTGTCTTCACAGAAAAGACAGTTTCAGTGTGGATGGCTTTACTGAGAGTCAAATCCTAAACTGATGCATTTAATGCCAAACTAAAATGTCAGAGCTCGAGTTACTGAAATATTGTTTCCCTTCTTAAATGTAGGCTATTAAATCCCACGACAGAGGAAACTTGTATATTCAGTCTTCAGTCCACTTCATCAGGTCTGTGTGTGTAAGTCTCCACAGGCAGGAGTGGCTTTAAAGGGGAGCACCAGCTGGTGTGGGTGAGACAAATGGAAAATCCCACAAAACATATCAAGTAACTCACCAAACCTGTTCAACCATGGTTCAACCCCACCCCCGCCCCCTAACTCCGTGAGAGCCTCTGAAACGTGAGCCTCAGAAAAGACTTCAGGATACAACGAACACTTCCAGAATAGTATTTTATTTCACGTTGGAAAATGCAGGAAGGGGGGTTGACCTCACCCCAGAGAGAGAGAGAGAGGGTGCGGAGGGGTCAGGACAAGGCCGACATGGTGACAAGAAAGACTGGGAAGGTGGAGTAAGGGTGGTGTTGGAGCGGTGGGGGCATACACGAGGGCTGTCAGACTCTTATAGTAACGTCATATGAAACATATTTTTAGATTCCCCTCACGTGAGAGAAAATTAACCTTTTTTATTAGCATACCCGTACAGGTATTAGATTTGAAACCTCACAGCAACACAGTTCTTTGAATCGATAAAGTGTCTTTCACTTGTTCCACTGAGTGTGCCCCTGTAAACACAGATAAATGGGATTGATTCAGTCATGAGTCATTCTTAGATACAATAGTGTTGAAATCCAAATATGTCACTCCCAATGGTCAGCTTGTGATCGCTTTACCGTTACCGCTGCATTGTGTCCAGTCAGACAGCCGCGAGATGGATCGGACAAAAATAAAGCACTGATAGTAAAAATAGAATTTCACTTCCTCTTCTCGCAGAGCTCCCTCTCTCTGCATGGGTTTCTTTATATCTGTCTGCTTATAACAATGAACGTCAGCTGGGTTCAACTTTCTGCTTCAGGGGTGTTCAGATAGAAAGTGAAAAAATATATACCGGTACATATACCAACTGCAGGTGTGGAAGTAAAAAGTACATCAAGTTCTGTACTTTTTCAGTCCGGATACTGATCTGGGCTATGGAGTATTGATCCAACATCAATTTTAAATTAATAAGGCATATTCCTCACTGTGAGAAAGAGACTGGGAATCATTTAATTTGTAAGGCAACATCAGGCGTGATCAATCCTCAAATGCCTCAAATTTGCTGACCCCTTGTTTTTAGCTCCCTCCATGCTGTTAGCTCAGGTTTACCGACAGACTAGTGATGCTTCAACGTAAGTGAACCGAATAGATCGGCTCCCTTGTCGCGGTTACCTGATCCAGATATTTGACTCCCTATCCGCCGATGTCAGATATCAGTATCGGATCGGTGCCTGTTTGTGCAACTCCGGTTTCCCTCCAGCCTCTCTCCACATTCCTCAACCATCTCTCTCGATTTCATTAAGTCCTGGGATAAACTTGAATTTGTCGGCAGGTCTATCTTCGCTTTCTGTCTGAACACAGAGAAGTACCTCTGTATCTCAGAAAAATGCTCTCATCTGTTCCACTCCTCCAGCCCAGCAGTTCCTGACAGTAACTCAGATTGGAGTGCTTTGATTACAGTGTCTCAGGAGGAAACGTACATACATACATTGTTTCTATGTATTGGAGCCAATCGCGTGCTTCTTTAATGACTGTGAGCAATATACACTATGTGGATGGACCAAGTGTCGACATTCTGGCCTTCTGACCTTAACACTGTCAGGTCATGTTGTGTTTTAGTGGTTCTGGTACCTGAGTTTTAACAGCAAAAGAGCAGTAAGAATCGTGGGTAATGTAACATGGACGGATGGGTAATAGAGAGTGGCGTAAATTTGAAATACCTCAACACCAGAAACAGTTAAGATGTAACACAGACCACAGCAATAAAAGCCACCCAGACAATCGGACATAAATACAGTCTCTGCTCAGTGCTTGGTAAAAGCGGCAAGGTTTAATATCAGTCCTTCTTAGGGGTTCGTCTTTCGCTCTTCTCTTCTTCATCCTCCTCCTCCTCTTCCTCGTCATCTCCGAAAGTCTGCTCCTCCATGTTGATGAGCGATTGCGAGCGCGCTGCCACCTGAGCGGCGAGGGCGGAGCTGAAGCTCAGAGCCTCTGAGCCGTGAATCTCCGTCAGTCTGTCCATCACGGAGACAGCAGGGATTTTAGGCACCAGGAAGCAGTCCAGACCGTTCTGGCTCTCGGCCTCCTCCAGGACGCCGTCGTATTGGTGCAGCTCCGACGCTCCTCCTCCTCCTCTCGTACGCGCAGACGTTCCTCCCAACTCTCCTTCCTTTGCCTCCAAGCCACAGCTGAACTCCATCACCGGCTCTGTGGAGGGTTCAGGCCTCACCCTGTCGTCTCTTCCTTCCCCTTCGTTTCCTGCAGGGCACTCTGAAAGGTGGTTTCCTTCTTCTTTGCCAGTTTCTACCGATCCCAGAGAAGTCGGCTTTATGGCAGGATCTGAACCCTCAGCGCGAGCTGACGGCGTCACAGCAGCTGCAAGAAAGAAGAAGAAATGTTTCATGTAGGGTTGAACTGATCCACTGATTTCCAACCTTGTATTACAAATCTGATATGATTAATAGTACACAGATTCATCGACAATATACATTAATACAGAAGCAATTTATAAAAATGGTAAACAGAAATAAACTATATTCAATGATCAATGGAGCAGTGCTGAGGATGAATTTGAGTTTAAGAGTCTGATAGCTTGGGGGAAAAAGGCTGCTCTGCAGTCTGGTGATGCAGCAGCAAAAACTTCTATATGTCTTCCCAGAATGCAGCAGGACGAACAGGCTGTGGCTGGGTGGGTACTGTCCTTAGTATCCTTTGGGCTCTGTGTAGGCACCTCACAGGTATCACTGATGCTCGGGAGATGGGTACCAATGATCTTTTGAGCAGTTTTAAACACCGGCTGCAGAGCCCTCTGGTCCTGGGCCGTGCACATCCCATGTTAGTGATGTTTCCAGTCAGGATGCTGGAGTGGGAATTTGGCCTTCTTCAAGAAATACAGCTGTTTCTGGTCTTTCTTCACCAGCGTGGAGATGTGAGATAACCGTGTCAGGTTCTCTAGGATACTGATTCCCAGGAACCTGAAACTGTTCACCTGCTCACCACCTCAGTAACACTGATGCAGGCAGCAGTGTGTGTCTTTATCTCCTTTTTCCTAAATCAAAGGTCAGCTCCTTAGTTTTTCTGATGTTCAGCACTAGGTGCTGAAACACTTAATGAATTCATTGTCAATAATTATAATTGAGTGATAATTTGTCATTTATCAAGAAAAAATACCAAATATTTTCTGGATTCAGTTTCTCAAATGTGAAGATTTACTGCTCTTTTCTTATTATTATCATCGTTAATTGAACATTTTTGCATTTGGGAATGTTGGTCAGAAGAAAACAAGCCATGATAATGATAATGATAATTCCAATAATGGAAAAATATGTTGACCTATTAATCGTTAGATGCAGCCCTCTTCCCACAATTAGAGGAAAGTCAAGAGTATCCAAACACTGGATTACAGCGCTCAAGACTTTATTGGCCTAAAGCAGGAAATGTTTTCTGCCTGTAGAGTTAAAACACTGCTTGCCACGGTCCAGTGAGAAACTCTCTACTCACTTCCCTTCATTGAATTTTCTGTCCTACACCTGGCCTAAATATAGAAAAGGAAATGCATGTAACTACCCTTTATTATTACTCTTCATGAATTATTAATATTAATCTTCATGAATGGTAAATGACGACATGGTCTACTAGTAGTAGAGCTAAAAACAGAAAATGAATTGACAACCATTTTGATAATAATAATAGTAATTTCTGTAGAGGATCTGCTGCTTCTCTGTTTTGTATCATCATGTCTTTGGGTTTTAAACGGCTGGTCAGACAAAACAAGACATTTGGAGATGTCATGTTTGGGCTCCGGGAAATTATAATAATCTGCATCATTGCCAGGAAAAGCCCAGTAGTATTGTTGAGATTAATTTTTTTAAAATTCATACATCGTTTTGGTGAGATTTCAAATATATTAACAATACCAGCACAATCCCAAAAAGTGAACCTCTAATGTCCTCATGTTTAAATTATCACAGGAGAGTGTGCAGACCTTGGTCGTTGAAGAGCAGCTGCTTCCTCTTCATCCTCTCCCCCTCTGATGCACGGAAACCCAGCACAGATTTGAGCTCTGACAGGACGCGACGGGACTCCTCCCTCTCCCGGCGCTGCCTCTCCCGTTCCTCCAGTGACAACATGTCGGACCAAGACCCTCTGCCTTCACCCTCAGAGTCTGAGTCGGACACGTAGGCCTCCCACTCCTGGATCACGTTAAAGAGATTAACAACAGGGATCAGATCAGTAGGTGTTAATATAGGCACAATGCAAGATATCAGGTGGAAGTTTGACACTTCATCTTACCAGCTCTTCTGGCACAGGGTCTCTATCCAGGATCAGCGGGTAGGATGGAGGAGGAGCAGGAACCTCGGTTAGAGGGGGGCCACACTGCTCAAGACACTCAGCATTTCCTGCAGAGATGATGTGAACTGTCGTTATTGCAACAAAAAACAGATTACCTCAACAACTTGGTACTGAAGCTCTGTCACTGTGTGACTGCTGTTTCTGTTTACCTTGTGAACAAACGACTTCCTTCATGACCGGCAATGGTCTTGATTCATGGAGAAGGAAGGAGTTAGTCTGCGCTAAATGTGGTTACATCTGAAAACCAATATGTACTATAATACACTAGAGCTGGTAGGTGGATTTTACCATCACTGGACAGAACCATGTTTGCTCTTTTCCTGGTTCCAGTCTTTATGCTAAGCTAAGCTAACCAGCTGCTGGCCGTAGCTTCATACTGAACAGAGAGATATGAGAGTGGAGCAGTGTTTCTTTTTAAAGTAAAAGTAAATTAGTGTATTTACCAAAATGTCAAACTATTCCATTAAGCTCTTTATATTGTTAAAATAAAATAAATGCTTATTATCATCATACTTCATAATGTTAGTGTTGTTGCTCTTAAAATGTCAGTATTAAAACGACCTTTATAAGATTTGACTAACAAAAATAACATTCAGGGTATTAAATCATATTATTCAGTATATATAATATCAGTAGGTTGTGTGTGTTTGTGTTGGCTCACCTGGACAGGCGTTGGCCCGTCTCAGCATGCGCTCCACCTGGGTGATGGTGTCCTCCCAGCAGCCGGTGCTAGCCTGCATGTGAGGATGCAGCTGGTGCAGTCGGTCACTGAGGTCCTGGTAGCCCTCGAACGTCAACTCCGTCGGTTCCTTGGACACCATCAGTTTCTCCAGGTCGTCCTCCAGGATGATCATCCTAATCAGAGACAGGAGGAGGAATGTTGACATGTCAGGTTACTATTTGCCCTTTCAGCAATATATTTGTGACTCATGCTGTTTGTATGCATGTAATTCTTTTATATTATTTTCATATTTGACAAACAAATGTCTCAACACAAGGTCCACTTGAAAGCTTTGTCCGTATTTAATATTGCATAAATCCCATGTTTTGGGTGTACTACAGTACTATTAATACTCTACTGGTGGAATGACCCAGTTCCCCCACACTCATCGTATGGGTGCGTTTGTCTCACTCGCTGAGCAGGGCCTTGAGGTGCAGCTGCAGGCTTCGGATGGATGTGTGCAAGGTGTTGAGGTCTCTGCACTTCTCCCTGGCTCTCACTGTCCTGTCAGAGCCCGTCGTCCTAAGCTGGGACTCAAAGTGCCGGTGGAAGTCGTAGCTGCGCTGCACTTCGCCGAGGCAGCTGCCCAGAGCGTGGTGGAGGGGCTCGGTCACTGCTGCGATGGACCGGTGCAGAGGGGGAGGGGAGGTGTCTCCTTTGGGTCCGCCCTCTTCTGCCTCCTCTATTCTTCTGGGTGACAAGAGAAGAGCCATTCGACGGTAACATTCAGAGCTTTGTCCCACCCACAGCTGGAACAGCATCTACAGGAGGAAAAAACATCATTATACCAATACTATTCCTTTTAGCTGTCAATTGTTGCTTGTTTCAGTACTTGATTAACTCGAAGTTCAGATTTTCCTAAACAGTAGGCTATGTGACAAAAGTGTCTACAAGGTACTGAGCTTACAGATGGACAAACGGAGAGTTAGGGTTAAGTCAAGAGTTAGATGAAAAGATCATTACCGTTCTCAAGTCTTTATGGTAAATATGAGGCTACTGCCAGCAGCTGGTGACGGTTAGTTTAGATTTGCTTCAAGATTGGAAACAGGTAAAGAAAAACTTTCATAGCTCATTAATTAATATGATTTTTTTTAAATCGGTACAAAAACTGAAGAGTTATTTGCTGGATTATTTCTTGGCCTGGCGCAGTAAATTCCTGAAGTCTCGACTGGTAGCTTGGCATCCTAACCATCCAAACAAATGAGATATAACACCTTAATTAGTGAGCTTTAGAGTTGGATCTTCTCATCCAACTCTTGGCAAATAAACAACAAATAAGCAGATTTTCCAAAATGTAAACTATTACTTTATGATACTGTTTTTTCGTGAAGGAGGATGCAACACACTTTTTTACATTCATGGTCTGAGTTAAAGTAGAAGTAGCCCGTTGGTTTGTGGACTCCTGTTTTGATGCCTTCCGTTTTCGCATTTTGGCCGTCACTATCTTGTTTTTTTTGGAACCAGAAGTTACCATATTGTGGCAAGAGGTTGGAGCTGGGGAGTAATGCGCTTTGCTACGCCTGACTGTTCGTCACGATGGCGACTTGTCAATCACGAGGTAGCCACACTCTATCGTCTGTTTTACTGACAAAAGGACCATAAATTATTAAATGAACATCATGGTGTATTAAGGAAGATTTGAAACTACCGATTGAGACCATAAACTCATTAGGAAAGTTTTTATTGAGGTAATAAATCAAAGCAGAAGTAGGCCCATTTCCTCATTGACTTCTACGCAATCTGACCTCTTTCTGCAACCAGTGACGAGTCGCCCCCCACTGGCCATTAGAAGGTATGCAGATTTTGATAGTCATAAGATGTTTGTGCACTTCTATCAAGCCATAATAAACAAATTAGACTAACTGAACATTAATAACATTGTGGATTGTACATGTCCTATATTGGTAGGGTTTATATTTTCTTCTCTTTCCACGCCTGTTGTAGTGTCCACCCATTACCGGCAGCCCCTGGTTTACCCTCTGGCCTTACCTTCAGCGCAGGCAGGCTGTAGTCATCTGTCAGCTCCTGAGCCTGCTCGTCACCCAGGTGCTCAATGCCCAGGCCGAGTCCCAGCTCCTTCAGAGGCACCGCAGACACATAGTTGGTCACATTATCGATCTCAGAGTTCAGAGGGAACGTGGGAGGGGGGGGGGTTAAGGACACATCACACTTCTGTAACAACAATGCAATGTGCACCTTTTTTGTCTCATAAAAAGATAACGTCACATAAATCTACGTTTATGGATGGCCATAAATAAAGCGTTTATACCTATTGTCAACAGGTGAATGACATAATTTGGGGAAATTAGGTATCTATTCAGTCTGCTTTAAACTAATATCCCTAAATCCAGGCTAGTTACCAACTGTGTCACTACGAAAGAGGTGAAACCAATATGAAGACACACTTATTTGAATTATTAAGTCTTTCTCCCCAGGTAAAGGATATGCCTTGAGCATGTGACAAGTGGCTCTGCGTGAGGCTCTGAAGGCCGTGCGGAGCGACCGGTAAAGGGCCTTCCTCAGTCCGATCAGCTGCTGACCTCGTGGCATCGCCCCCGGCCCCGCCCTGCTAAAGGAGCCGGCCGCACTCACCCTGTCGAGCAAACTTGACAAGTGAAATGTGATACAACTGTGGAGACGTCCCAAAGAAGCAGGGGGGCACACACAACACTGAACATCACATGACTAAAGATCACACCAGCAAACTGAGACAAGTCAGACACTGACACTACAGAGAAGTGTTAGGGCAGCTGTGACGAACAAGACAATGTGGCATGCTATTAAAAGGAATAGTTTGACATTTTGGGGAATATGTTAATTTCTTACTGAGAGTTACATGACAAGATCAAGAGCACTCTCATATGTATGCAGTAATCATGAAACTATAGCAGGTTTGCTTAGCTTAGCATAAAGACTGGAAACAGGTAGCCAGTCTCTGTCCAAAGGTAACAAAGTCCACCTACCAGCACATCTACAGCTCAATAATTAACACGTCTCATTTGTTTAATGTGTGTAAAAACCGAAGTGTAAAAAGGAAGTGCTGGTGGGAGGAGAATTCTTTTTTCCGTTGGACAGAGCCAGGCTAACAGTTCCCTCTGTTTCCAGCCTTTCTGCTGAGCAATGCTGACCAGCTGCTGGGTTTAGTTTCATATTTACCGTACAGACATTAGAGTGGTTATCAATGTTACATCTAATTCGTATTTCTCAAAATGTCAAACTATTCCTTTAATTTACTTGGTGAACGGTGCTTTTTCTATATACAATGCTAAAGATAGAGACAAACTGTGGTCTAAAGTAAACATAAATAATAAAACATATACAAACACACTACCCGAGGAGGTCAGTTAACTAACATGCTAAGCACTGAGTGAATTAACTGAGCAGGCTTGAACTAAGCAGTGACAGTTGGGGACATGATAGGAGATGTACATTAGGATTATGCGATTGGGTGAGATGTATTATGTAGTCAGACATAAATCAAGCACACTTACAGGGTGAACCCTCTGGAGATGACCTCTGTCTCCTGCACCAGGCGCAGGGCTTTGCGAGACAGTCCTGTCAGGGTCTTGCTGTTGTGGACCAGAGACTGGAGCTGCGTGGTCCGAGCGTGGACGGCCCTCTGCATGCGACCCTGTCTCCAAAGCATGACTCCCCTGAGCCCCAACCAGCCCAGCAGCACCAGGCCACACGGGGCTGCAGCCAGCGACCACAGGCCCTCCGATGCAGAGCAAAAACTCAGCAGCACTGCAGCCAGGCCGACCAGCCCCGCCATGTCCCTGAGTGAGGGGAACAGGAGGGAGATTTGATTAGTGCAACCACTACATGTTCATTTGACAGTTTAGATTCCTGTAAGGACAGGATAAAAGGGAAAATCCATCAGTTTTACATGTCAAAGCTCCCTTCAGTTGGAGAAATATACTAATGTGAAAGTAAAGTATTAAGTTACTTCAGTTTGGGGTTGGGCACTACAAAATTGTAATAGAAAGCCTTGGGTTATAAATTGTTTAAGACGTTTTTAAGACGTGGGCGTTTACGGGAGTTGGTCTAAAGTAACCGTGTTTTTACACGATGTTGACAGAATAGGAAGAAGATGAAAACCTGGAGTTGTTCCAACACGGGAGCTTTCACATTCCAAAACCGGTTACCCCAACTGCTAACCTCCTTTTTGCAGTTTTTCAACAAATCAAACAAGATATAATTGTGTACAGCAAATACTCTAATAGTTTCAATATTGGATTTTCCTAAACATCTCCAACCTACAAAGCCCTGCACACATTTTGTTTTGTCAAACACTGATATTTTTTGTTTTCCCTTTGTCTCTTTCTGCAGGTCTTTGATAAAAAACTTCTTAGATTTAGAGCTCATATGAATAAATAAAGTGAGAACTCTTTCTATACATGGGACGGAGTAAACCAATATGACACAATGCAATACTTTCTCTGCAATACATTATTCTTTTAGAAACTTTTCCTTCCAGAAAAAGTATTGCGGGAAAGGTTATGAGTCAGCTCTATTGTTTTTGAGGGCATAGTTTCAGTTTGTGCTGCTGGTGTACTGGAATTCATTTTTTTGCCCATCCTGTGCGTTTCTTTCATAACAATGTACCATATGGACGGCCTGGCTATGAGGCTTGGTCTGGGCAGGGTGCTCGCTTGGCTGGATGAGCCAGACGGCGACGAGGCGAGGGTGAGAACACTCGGGTCTAACAATTCGATCAGCTCGACATCCTCCTGCAGCAGCACGTCCTGGTCCAGAATGCACCTCGCCGAGTACTGGCCAAACACGCAGTCCTGCAAGACAAGAGAAACACGTGAAATAAAGTACAATAGAAGAGAAGCCGTATTGTACTAAAACAGAGTGAAGTTGCTGGTTTCAGCGCCAGCATTCCTTTCTGTTTCCCTTTCTACCTACCAGCTGCTGCCCCAGCTTACAAGATGCAGCCGCCTGGTGAATCGGACTCCATCGCCACAAGGCTTTCGTCAGTCTCCACAAGCGTCCTCCCTGCAAATCACACACAAGGGAAAGGTAAAAAGTCTGTCAATTAAGTAACAGCTACATTCCAGCAGGTTTTTCTGTTATTTTATGCCCTGATGCAGGCCCAGTGGCTCAGTAAAGGTGAAATATATACCAGATTAAAATACTAAATGATACACCTGCAAGTCTTTCTGTCACTTTGGTGTGTCTCATCCAAGCGTGGGTTTATTTCCCAGAGATCGCGCAGCCATTAAATAACAACTGTGTGCGCACTTACGAACATACACACTAGCAGTCCAAAGGAGTATCCCAGGAGACAAACTCTTTCAGGCAACAACAATAAGTGCAATGTGTGTTTGTAATAGCCCTCGCTCCAAGGTCTTATACACAGCTCTGCAGTGGCAAAAAACCCACACATAACTGCTTTAATTTGTTGAATTCAACAAACATTTTGTATCTATAACTAAATGTTATAGCACGTTCAGTAGTGCATTCAGCATCAAACTAACATCCTTTAAATACATGGTTAACAGACAGAAAGGAATGATTGTTTTAGTTCCAGAAAAATATTTTTTTTTCGTCTTTACTTTACGTCTTTACTTCAGTTTAATTTCTGGCTTCCTAGGAGTATCTGCATTCCTCACACCTCTGTAAACAGTCTGAGACATCCAATCACAACTAGAGTGACTTGGTGCCTCACATTATAAAGTGCGTTGACATTTCGATGCATAACAAACCTCGAGCTGTTTGCGATGCTGCACGTTTTTCTCACAAGGGCTAAGAGCCGAAAACCAAATCCAAAACTGAGTACAGCCTAATCATGAACAAGATCTACTATTTACTAATCAGCTTAGAGTGTTTCGTGGCGTCAGTACAATGATTTGCCTAAAAATGGGACTCATTTTGATAGATGTTAGTACATTGAGGATTTTGACTTCAATGACAACACACACATCCAGTCGTTTTCTGTTAAAGTAAAATAAACTGAGAATCCTGTAGAAAACAGCATCATAACATCCTGTGAAATGTGTGTGTGTATGCTCCAGTTCGCAGCACACAGATGGGGTTATTGATTCAGAATGGGCAGTCAGCAAACTGACCCTTTTCTGGGAGGTAAAGCAGGGCCTTTAGTCTAAAGGCCGCAGTAGTATTGATTACTGACTGGAGACTGGGCATTTCAATAACAATGGACATCAGCATCAAAAGTAGGCCACAATCTGTTAAGTCTCCTCTGATCGTGTAAACCATGTACAGATTAACTCACATATGCACATACGCTCACTACTAATATCCTCGCACAGTCACTCCCTCCTCATCAGTATTCTCCTGCTGTCACACAGGGAACACTCCAGCTTCCAGACGCTGGACTGATTGATAATATGCAAGAGAATAGACACACACGCTTTCTTGCTTAGACAAGAAGATTGATACACCTCTTATACCTGTCAATTCAGTATAAAGTAGAACTGAACAGTTAATCAAAATAGCAACACTGCCAACTGCAATCCTCAAATTTCAGGAGGTGCAATATTTGCTAAAGGCAAAATGTGTGTCAAAATACCATTTTAAATTAACTATTGTCGTGATGCAGAGATGTCCTGGCCTACATATCATTTTCTACAGACTTAAGAAAACATCTTTGTTTGGGAAAGGGTTCCGCAAAAACCACACCATTATCATTTAGATGTGTCTTTCAATGAACGTGAGAATAATTATGCAATAACGGTCATTCCCTCCAATATACGCAAATCATATCATAATTGCAATATCAGTAAAAATAATCGCAATTAGATATTTTTTTAAAAATCGTTCAGCCCTAATATAAAGCTAAAGCCAGGCGACAGTTAGCTCAGCTTAACACAAAGACTGGGAACAGAAGGAAACAGCTAGCCTGGTAACAAAATCCACCTAACAGCACATCTAAAGCTCACTAATGTTATATGTCCAAACAAACACCTAAGTGTAAAAAAAAGAAGTGGTTTTACATAGGGGCTAAATGTCAGATTATGGATTATTTTTAAGCAAAAAAATGGTTTGGTTCCAGATTCTCAAATGTGAGAATTTGTTGATATTCTCTGGTTTATGTCATTGTGAACTGAGTGTCTTTGGTCAGACCAAACAAGCAATGTGAACACTTTGCAAAATTGTCACTTTTAACAGACTACCCAAGTAACCGATTAATCAAGAATGAAAACAATAATTAGTTGCAGCCAGCCCTAAAAGCAAAGTATCCTCTGCACAAAGATTAGCAGTGAGGGGATTGGAGCAGTTGAGAAATTGTACTGTGCACCAGTTTACATGCTGGTTTAGAGCAGATTAACTGACAATGAAAATGATTGTTAGTAGCTGCCCTATACTGGTTACAAAATCAACCTAAAACCAATTTTAAGTTTACATAGTTACACAAATTCTGATTTATCCCCCGGATAAAAGTCTGGTGGTAGCTGCTTAAGGGCAATGGTTGAAGGAGGAACAGTGTAATTTATTTCACTGTTCCCCAAAAACATTTGTGGAAACCAGTCTGAGGGTTTGAACCAGCAGCCTTTGCAATCAACACTTTACTGGTAATGCAAAGAAAGGCAAACTCTGGTCTGTCTACATGAACAAGGTGTTTTGCCTCGGCTCCGACTTTATCTGAGCTCCAGGAAACTGGTCAACGAGAGACAACCCAAAGGCTTTCCTGTCTCATCCAAATCCCTTATCCTCCTTGACTCCTTAGAACAACAGTGTGCCAGAGAGGAAGCATGACACATATGGAAAGTTCCTGAACTCAGCAAACACAACACAGTTTCCCGTCGCAAAGAGGAGTGGGAGGAACGTGGAGAAGCCATGTCATGTGATGCGGCGCTTCCCAGGGCTCATTACTCGTCTTTATGAATCACAGGTCGACTCAAACGTTAACTCTGCAATCATAGGAACTTGTGAACTTTGAATAGCTCTTGCATTAAAGAGCATCCAGGTCCATTAAAAAAGGTATACGCACGTTAATATCAGCAAACATGCACACACAGTTTTGCAAGAGGATGCTCACAGAGGCAGATATAACGTTAGAGGGAAAGCAGAGTGCGGTCGCAGTAATCACATTTGGGCTATCTCTTCTAAAAATCACAACAGCAGCAGGAGAGAGATGCATGAGAGGGAAAGGTTTTCTATCTAAAAACGAATCTGGTGAGTGGGGTTACAGAGTAAAGAACATGCAACGCAAAATACCTGCATCTGTGTGTAGGAAGCCCTTGTTGCCATGCCTTGCCTGACTGAAGTGAAGCACATAAACAAGTGCACATAACGCTCTGTGGGTGACTGGGTGCCAATGTGTGTCACTGTTTGGAGTCAATAGTCAAATTAATTACTTTCTGTCTGACTGCATAAGTCACAAGTCAAACAGTGACAAACACACGTGCACACACACACACACACACACACACAGACTAAGGTCAGGGAGGCAGGTAGTTTGAATAGAGATGGGAGTTAGTTAGAGCCCCTCTTTGTCAGTTAGTTGACTGATTTTGACCTCATGGGGTCTTGATTAATCTAGGGCTGCGACTAACGCTTATTTTCCATGATCGATTAATCTGTAAAAAAAAAAAAAATGTGCATCACATTTCCCAGAGTCCCTGTTGATTTCATCAAATGCCTCGTTTTGTCCGACCAACTGTTCAAAAGCGGAGGATATTCAATTTACTATAGTATAAAGGAGAAAACCAGCAAATGCTCCTAATACAGAAGCTGTAACCAGAGGATTTTTGCTATAATAAATGGCTTAAATGATTAATAGATTATTTTAGGAAATGTAATAATCAACTAATTATTGCCGTTCCAGATTAATCAATCCACAGAAAATGTTTGACAATTTCAAAATTTCACTACTTACAAAAATGCAGTTATTCACATTTTATAGGCCAAACAATTAGTCTTATTATTTCATTTTTTTAAACAGTCATTTTAAGATCTATTTTATAGTGACTGCGTTTTGTATTATCTGTCCAGGGACACCAGAAGTAAGAAGTAACCTTTTGGCACATTTACAGACAACTTCATGCATGTGCACTGGCCCTATTAAAACTAATACATAAATAGCAGCTATTGGTCATTGGTCAAAATGATAACCATGTCTCCAGAAAATAACAGGTGCATCTCTAGAATCATAACCAATTTACAAATGTCTAGTTAGTCTTTTTTAAGCATGCGATTATAAGATCCAGCTGGTTATTGTTTTATTGCTGTTTTAACCATTTCATGACTGGGCAGATGACGATGCTTGGATATAGACCAGGTTTTATTTATGAATGCCAGTACTGATGTACACTATTTTATGTAAATGTGTTTGGTACGTGTTTTATGTATTTCATTATGCTTTATTTTTATTATCTTCAAGTCTGTGTGTGGTCAAATTTCCCCCTAGAGAAAATAAAGTTGAGATAAGATTGGTAAGATTTGATAGTGATGATTCAATCAAATCATCTCGTTGATTAGTTGCAGAAAGGAAATACTCACTGTTTTCTGTGTATCTTCGTCAGGAGAGGTGAGGTCTCCCTCTTGACCGCCATATTCCTCCTCTTGTGATGCAGTTGGACATGCCTCAAAGTCTGTGTGCCCTAGATCGTGCAGGTACTGGAAAAGAGGGGAGTTCTGCAAAGAGAAAGCAAGACAGTCAAACACATTGAGCACTAGTTGAGGAATGATGGATGAGAATGGTGAGGGGGTGGACAGCAAGAGATAAATAAAATAATGCCAGATGAGTGGAGAGGAGGAGAGAGGAAGAAAATGTAGTGATTAGGTCATCATTCTGATGTGGATGGAGCTGACACTCCTCCTAAATTTTGCCCAAATGTTTCCCAGTGTGAATCCAAAGAGTGTCCTCACTCTGATAAGCATCACTGATTCATAGCGCCAGTCTACTTTCCCTCAGGATTCATCAGCTGAAGTTGAGACTACACCCTCACCCACAGCTCCCATCTCTCCTGCATGCAGCTTACTTTCTATTCAGGGAGGAATGATGTAAAGCTTAAGTGCCTTCACATGTGAATCTGTAAATCAACATGCAGACGCCAGGACTGTCTTTCGAGCCTCTCCATGAACCCAAGATTTCTGTTAAGTCTTCTCTGCTGCATGAATACTGGATTAAATGAAAGCACAAGTCATCATATAATAATCGTATCTTCTCATTCAAGGATAAACACAAGACGATGCTGTTTCTTACCCTGAACAAAGAAAGAAATTAAAAAATAGCAGGGAGAAGGAAAAACATCCCGTGTTTAAATTTGTCCAAAAAATTGGCCTGACCCAGTTCTCCCCCAGCTGCTGATCCTCTGTTGCTTGGAAAACATGACTGTTACAAGCATCTCTGCTGTGTTTTGGTGCCTCCGGTGCATCTCAGCTTAATGTAATTTACTATCACACCATCATAACACACTGACAGCAGTCAAATAATTAAACGCTACTCACATGCATTGTTACATGAAGTCGCAGCACATGTTGTCACCATCCAGATGTAGCTACGTCTGAGTCTATGGAGGGGTTTTTTTTCAGAACCGACGCATTGGATCTGGTCATCCACACCCCACCTCTTGACTGTACCAGTCTTGCAATGATGAAACCGAAACACCAACACCAATGCGCACACTAGCCCAGCTCAGCCCCTCTCATGACCACCAAAGCTCCTTGGCAGAAACACAGTTAGCAGCCGGCCAAATATGTGGATTTGTTTTGGATTGTAAACGCATTGCAACAGAGCAAGCGGCTTCTTATGTGAAGCTAGCTAACTACTAGCTTCCGAAGCTAGCTGTCGTCAATGAATCGGGAGCCCAACTATATTTACCTCAGAGCTCGCGAGGTATGACAAAGCATCGGTTACAAGTTTCGATAACAAACAGCGGCGGGAATATATACAAACCTCAAATACCACATCTTCATCGAACTCCTCAGTCATTGCTCTCCGCCATCTATACACAGCCCGTTATGCATTCTGAAGTTGTAGGCGATAGTAGTCATGAACAGTCGCTGAGAAGTTAGTAGTTAGCCGGTTGCTAAACTACGCATAAAACTTCAATTCCCATAATGCTTTCAATCGCCGCTTCCTCGCGAGCAACAAACAGCCGATCGCGGCAGTAAGAGCGCCCGAAGTGGTCGCGAGAGGAAGCGTCCAAACCGTTTGGAAAGCTAGGAAAGGTAAAGTTAGCGGAAAATATCCACGACATCACCGGACATTGACTTCAAAATAAAAACTAAACGTTTTATAACAATGCGCTGTGAAATTAAAATACTCCATAAACAGCAGAAATTACATTTTATTTACTGGAAATATACATTTCAATAAATATTTATGCTCACTTCTGTGTTTTTACTTTATATTCCAACAACAACAACCAGATATTCTCCAACAGTAGTTTTATTTTTCAGCTGATAACCGGAAGTTAATTGTTTCGTTGTATTACACATGAAATGTTGGGAAAAGCACCGTGGCTAAAAACTTCGGGAAAAATGGAAAAAGTTCCAGGCGTAAAGAGTTTATCCGTGCATCCGCTGGCGAGATAAGGAACAACGGCTATGGATCTGTATGTTTTCTCCCTGAAGTGGTTTTCAATCTGACTATGGTGTCGAAGGAGGAAAAAACGCAGATTTTCTCCCAATTCCATTGAAAGTTTATTTACCCATGGAGAAAGGAGCAAATCGGGAGTCATGAGCACAGGTTTGTTTCGTGGGGGAGCTAACTTAACTTAGCAAAATCTTGCTGTGCAAGCGCTTATTGTGGTTAAGTAAAACTAAATACAAATTTGAGTTTAGTAGCAGAAACTAAGAAACTTTTACTGAGCAATTTTAATGTCATAACGGACGGTTGCATCGACCCTATTTTTACTTAGCCACAGTTAATTACAGCTTTTCTTAATAACAGCTTTCAAAAAGATATAAAAGAGGATAGGCTTCAATTTGAGTGTTTTCTAAAAACGCAATCATAACTCACAATCACACATTTTCCCTTTCTGTTTGATATTACAGCTACTGTTGCAGCTGGAGGGGGTTAAATCCTTTGTCCTAAAACATCTGTCCTGCTGTTGATGCAACAAGTCGGACTCGATAATGCGCTGCAAAGTTAACATATCATGTAAAACAGTTAACATTTCCTTGTATGAAAAGTGGTGCCATCGGGGAATTCGTGTCACCAAATAGGACATGTGCCAAAGAGTTTTTGTGATTATTTTTTCCACGACATGAGCGGTTTTATTCCGGATACCTTGCGTTGGCTTTTACAGCGAAAACACAAGGCCAAATTCCGCTCAAAAATCCGTCTGTTTAATGTTGTTTCGGTTATTCGTAGGCTCGTATGCCCGATGACATACTTTATTAACTTTGATGGCATCGATATCATGTACCGGCAAATTCGGCTTATAGATACACGACCAACTAGCAGTTAGATACAGTTTATTGATTCCCCCTGCACATCACCGCCACCCATGGTTGATTTTGATAACGTTATACATTTGGGTGAATCCATAGAACCATTTCTTAAGTTGTATTTTTCTAATAGAAGTTGTATGCCGAATTGAAAAGTGGCTCTCAATAATTAGTAAAAAAATGTTTATTACTGTCCCACCACGTAGGTATTTTCCTTTGTAGGCACAGTGTCTTTATACTTAGTGATTTTTGAACTGAGTTTGGTTTGGAGCGAGGCTCTGTCTGCAAAGGGAGCATGTACAGGGAGGCAGAGCAGTTGTTGGTCGCTGGCCTTTTCGGAAACATCCGATGACTACACTTCTCGTGGTGTCGGCCAGCCAAGAGCTTCAGCCAGTAGAGCGGAAAAAATGGCCTACAATTTCAATTCACAGCTTTTTATTAGCAGAGACGCTGCATTTGTTTTTTTATTTAACATTTAACCTGTTTCATCCTATTGAAAATCACATTGCCCCATCAACTTCAAAAAATAGTATTTATTTATTTAGTGTTTAGTTTATTTAGTAATTTAAACCATGACTTTTAGAAATACAAGAACACAAACTGTTAGAAGCAGACAGTTTGAGCAGGAAGAAAAAATACATGACGTCAATTAGAGAACACAACAGAAATATAGCAATTATTCTATATATATAATATTGGTTTCTGCTGGTATCATTTATTCAAAAGCGCTCCCAAAGATTTCCTCATTTTGGTAAATTTTGATCCTTCCAGCCCTCAGTTGTTCCCCCACTGACCCTAAGAGTGACCTCTTGACCTTGGCCTTAACCACACCTTACAGCTGTCAGTGCTTATATTCCAGTCGGATGTGGATGATGCAAACTTATGTGTCTTTCTGTTGTTGCATGATTCATTAGAAGGGAAGTGTGACTGAAGGACTTTTGACTTTTCTGTAAATCTCCTCCCTCTTCTTTTACGTGCAGGTGCGAAGAAGCCTCCATTAGCTCCCAAACCTAAACTCCCTGCTACCACCAAACCCTCTCCCCCACCCATTGCCCCCAAACCAGGTCTTCTTTCCCAGTCTTCGGTCATCTTCCAACCTTCCCCTGCTACTCTAAAGAGGACAAAACCAGCTGTTGCCCCCAAACCATGCATTCCCAAATCCACAGCTTCGCCTCCCCCTGTTTCACCCCCGCCACCCAAACCCAGTGAAGCCCTTATCCTATCTCCGGAACAACAGGAGACTTTAGGTGATAGCCTCTCTCTTCTCAACTCCAAAAATGGGATTTTATCAGAAACTAACAAACGTGAATCATATTACATCATTCCCACCTGCTCCTGTGGGCTTGAGGACTGTTCACAGTGCCAGCGTTTGGAAAACGGAAGTACAATGGAGATTGGGAGCGATTTGCACAAAGAGCTGTTGCAGAATGGGATTTCTACAGCAGAAAACCGGAAGGAGGGAGTAGCTGCAAAGAAGGGTGAAGGTGAAGGGATGAGCAAAAAGCCCAGGGATAAACCTCAAAGACACAGACACCTGGATAGGATATCCCTAAACAAAGAGGCACAGAGGACAGAGGAGCAGAAGGAAAAAGCTTCAGAGACCACAAAGCATCAGGAAAATACTGCTGCTGAGCCTGATGTTTCAAAAGCTGATGTACAGACAGAGGCTCAAAACACAGATGTAACAGACTCTCAGTCAGCCTGTGATGTTGCAGGCAGCATCATTGTCTCCTCAAGTATCACTTCTCATGAGTCTTCTGCAGAATCCTTTCAGGTAGACTACAGAGAGCCTATCAGAATTACTTTTCCTACCAGGTTACTCCCTGATCTGCAGGTCCCTGCAGCTCCCAGTAAGCCTCTCCCAGTCCCTCACCCACGTAAATTTAAAAAGCCAGCCCTGGTGAGGCAGGATGGCATGGAGGGCTGTGCCCAGGATCAGATCGCAGAGGATCAAAAACAGGGGCTTGAGGGGAAACTGAGTCTAGCTGGTCTGTCTCTCAGTTCAGAAGGTGAGGAGCTCAAACAGGACACATGTGACGACACTTTAACCCAAAACGACTTTGAAGGTTTGGGAGAGGATGAGATCAGCGCACCTGTCCCCCCTCCTCGACAGACCTCCCTCTCGCCTCGCCTTCACAGAATAGTCCACATGCCCTCTTCTCTGAACAAAAACACCTCCCACTCTTTAGTCCTGCTCTCACATACTGACTCATTAGCCCACAAAAATGAGGGCGAGCAGCACCGGGTGGAGGAGGATGAAGAGGACGGGTACGGCGACTTTGAGCGCTACCCGATCACTCACAGCCTCCCCAAACAGATCAAACTTGGCTGTCATCCTCCTCTAGCTAACGCGAGGAAAGCCTTTTCAGCCGAGGATCAGCAGTCACCAAGGGCGCCGCCCAGAAAACCTCAGAGACACAGCCTGCCTGCACCCCCTCCGCCCTCCATCTGCCCTCCTGCACCTCCACATGCTAACACCCCCATGAGGGAGCTGCCTGCGCCGCCTCAGGAGAAAACAGCCTGGCGCTTCACCCGACCTTGCGTGACCTTCTTCAGCCGGCAGATACCCACCAGGAGCAGCGTGCCGCCAAAGAGCCGAGCTCCGGCTCTGGGGGGCAAGCAGAGGGCGCAGTCCTTCTCTGCAGCTGACCTGGCAACCCGAGCCGACTCTCACAAAAGGAGCCTCTCTTTCCGGAAGCTGCTGGAGCTCAGGCTGTCTGTCAAGATGCTGCCAAAGCTGCTGGCAAAGGGAGGCCAGTCCCTGGACTGTACCAGTGTGGAGTCAAACAGGGCGGAGAAAAGCCTGGAGCGGCCCAAAAGCTGCATAGGGGAGACTGATATTTGCGGAGATGGTGGAGAGGAATCAGTTGAGTATGAGAACGTTCCTCTGTATGAGGAGATCCCCGAGTACATGAACCTGCCGTTTCACAGCGCGAGGCTGGGCTGGCCACACGACCCTGATACAGCTGATTCAGACATCTATGAGGTGCAGGACCCCTATCACAAGTACCAGGACCTTGAGTACGAGAGGTATGGTATTTTACATATTTACAAGTTTGTGAACCCCTGGTGCAACTTAATTTGTCAATTTCTTTTTATTGTTTGTGGCATTTTATGCATTTATTTGAAAAATTACAGTAGAGAGATGATAAGAATGACATACAACATCTGGAAACAGCAGATGTTTTGCATTTGTAAACCATTAATTTATCATCAAAATAGTTTTTTTTAATCAACCAACTAACAGTTTCAACACTTATTTTTGTCTTTATTCAATTTTTGTCTTTATAATTATGTTTCTAAGGTGATCCAGCAGCAACAGCTGTCGTATCTAAAGGTGATTGATCACCTGAATCAGAATAATCTCTCAGTATAACAGAAAATAAGAAAAACATGTCTGTTTAACAGCCATTATTAACTGCAGATAAATAAGACTTTTATACGGTGAACAATAGATTCTTGTGTTTCTGAGAAAAAAAAAGCCTGAAGGTTGATGCAGGTCTGATACAGATCTGCTGCACACTTGCTGCTTCACTGTGATTTAAGGTGACCCATAGTTCCAGTGTGGGAACCGCTGTGTGCGACAGGTTGCACAGGTGACGTTAGTGGTTTGTATTTACACCAGTGTGAAAGTCAGCCTTTGAGCTAGCGGCAGTGAATTTGAATAGAGCATTGATGTGCAGCAGGTCAGCCTGTTTTCCTGTGGGTTATTTTCAGTGGCCAGAGCAGGAAATGTCTGAGAATCGCAGAAACACCACGCAGCTCTCTAGAACAGGGAAAATAAACCTCGAGCAACCACCAGCCTCCTCCTCAATGTGCCCGCCCTCGCACTGTGTTTAGCCTCTTCCTAACCTCATCACTCCATTTTCCTCCTCTGTGTCTCTGTGAGAAGAAATGAAGTTTTGTTCTAATCGTTAAATTAACAAATAAATCATGTTTTTAGATCACACCTATGGAAAAGCAGCAGTTTGCTAAAGGCTCGAGAAAACATAAATTATACACACACACTCAAAGGACATTCATAAGAATAAACTGTACAAATACATAAATTACAATATCTTATTAAAGATAAAAGACATGATTTATTGTGGGAAGAGCAACAACAACCACATAAAGAAATGTATTACTACAAAGCCTCCTCCAGCAATGAACTGGTTTCTGACTTGCTTTTTTATGACCTTGTAAATCCAGTTATTTCTTGGCTCGAACCACTTTTCACCAAAGTTCATGGAAATTTCTTAAATTAATCTTTTAGTTATATTTTTTTAACAAGATCCTCCAATGCAAGTCGGCAAAAAAAATCACCTTTTTAGTTAGTGTAGATAAAACATCAGGGCAACTAATAATTATTTTCATTATCAATGACTTTATCACTTTTTTTTAATCGTCCAAGGTAACACTTTCAAATATTTAAAATATGTTCAGTTTACAATAATATAAAACAGAATAGCAGCAAATCCTCACATTTAAAACAGCATTTGTTTTTTTTTACCGCAGAACAAGCTTTCAACACAACATTAGACAATTTATCACCTTTTTTAAAGTTGTTATGGCGTTTGTGTCAGCAAATAGTTGCGTATTTACACAGAATTCATTTGGAGTTGTGTTTGTGTCCACCTGATTAATATAAGCCCATATTCACTTTTAGCTCAGTTTTTGGTCTCCACCAACAAACATCTTAAATGCTAGGTTCACCAGCTTGTTGCTTACTTTCTCTGTTCACCCTTGAGTGCTGGGCCGGTAGCATATTGTGGGCTTAACATAGCATCTACGCAGAAAACGGCTGCCTGCTTCTTCTGAAAACAAGGAGTACTGTGAGACTGAACCGAAACGGTTAAGTAGCCATCTAAACCCAAAACATTGAGCTGAAAGGAGGTAAAATGCTCCGTAGAGTTAAAAGTAACTGCAGAATCGAGTGATTATTCTCTGTGGGTTCGTCGCAACAACTAACCCTGTTCACATTACATATAATAATTTGATCCATTGTTCATTAATTTTAATTAAATAGTATTGACTAGTGCAGCTCTTAAGAAGCTAAAAATTGAGAATCTGGATTTTTGCTTGATAAATGTCTTAAACAATTTCTCTCCCGTCACCTTGTCACATTCATGCTATTAAGATCCCGTTGAGTCAATCTTAGGCCCAGACTGTTCCCATGATAGACCGTGGCCCTACAAATGATGAAGCCAAGCCACGTTAGGTGACGAGGAGCTACACGAGTGTGAAATCAGCCCTTTAAAGCAATTAAGATGTACCCAGCTTCTTAATTCTGTCTGGTATGCAGAGTGGTTAGCAGGGTGTTTGTGTGTTTGAGAGGAGAAGGAGGAAGCGAGTGAATCTGTAGTGTTTCCCAGGCATCTGAGCCTGTTAAGTTTATGTAAGTAGCTCCAGGCTGTAAACAAGTGGCGCTCTGTGCCTGACCCAGTGTGTTGGAATACTCGACTATAGAGAAAGCATGCGGGAGAAAGAAGCTGAGGAAGAGTGAGTGTGTGTTGCCATTTAGGTAAAAGAAACAAGGAAGTGGAGAGAGTGGGCTATTGCTGATGAGAGTGAAAGGAAATGTGAGAATTTTTGGAGTCCCCCTGTCTTTCCTATCTAATATTTATTCTCAGCCATCACCCTTTTTGCCAGTGTGCAACATCTACAGGCCTCTGTACAGAGAAACAGCGGGACGGGGCTTTAGAGGGCGAAATCAAAACACATTAAGTCCTCCTCATCTGAAGTCTTTGAAATCCGACAGCTTAATTCTACAGAACAGACGATGAGAGCTGGATCAAAACATTAGTGACACTCAAACACATGTTGCTGCTTGTACTAACCTGCCAGACAACACTTTTTGTGGGTAGAGCCGAGTCAACATGTTGTCTTGCTGCTAGCTGCAGGGTTGATAAAGAAGCAGGTTTTAATCTCTTTGGTATAATTGGCAGCTTAAATATAGTGGGTATAGGCCTACCTAAACATAATCATAACGAGGAGCAACAGTAAGTGAATGCATCACCATTCAAATGCACTTCAGTAGGTTAAGTGAACACATTTAGGCTCAAACGCACCTCAATATGTATGATAGTGAAAAAAATCAATATCTTTGGGGCTTTTGATAAAAAAAAAATTATAAAATGTCAGTAAATGGTGGAAAGTGTTGATCATTGTTTCCTAATACTCAAGAGCACGTCCTGAAATATCTTGTTTTTTACACAACCCAGAGATATTAAGTTTACTGCCATAGATGAGTGAAGTAATCAAAAAATATTCACATTTAAAAAGCTTTAATGAGATCATTTAAACTTTTTTGTCTTAAAAATTACTCAAACCCATTAATCAATTATCAAAATAGTTTGGGATTAATAGTCGACAGCTAATAGATTACTCGACTAAGCATTGCAGCTCTGTGTAGTACTAATACCCTTCACTGAGCGGTCTTGTATCTATCTCAAGCCAGGGATTTTTAAATTCTACTCAACCAGTGTTGCTATTTTCTTCAAACCTCAAAAGTGAGGACGTTGACATTATTCTTATCTCATATAGATGTTATCACAGTGTAATCAATATTTTCCGTTGTGCACAACCACTGAATGAGTGTCCTAAGAGTCTTATACTGACTCATATGCTTCTTATGAGTAAAGATTAAGTGTGTTCAACTTATCAAGTCCCCCTCTTGCACAAAACCTACACTTTAATCTTTATGTATCCAGGGAGGGTGTTTCTGAACACACACTGACACTTACACTCCTGCCCGGCCCTGCATCCCTTCAAAAGCAAAGTTCAGTTCTTTTAATCTTTCTTTACCTGTCACACAGTTTGTTGTGTTAAATGTGTGCCGTCTGTGTTTCTGTGGCGAGCAGTGGCTGGCTGAGCCAGGACGTCCACTCTGAGGAGGAGGAGATCCACAGTTCAGACGAAGAGGAGGACAACAGCTCCACCTCCAGCAAGGAGCACCTAGACAAAACTGTAAGGATTCATTAAACAGCAATGACTATAATTTTGGAAACGTTTGCCAGGTGTTTAGGCTGATATCAAAACCAGTAAAAATTTATTCTGTTTCTATACCACCCTTGCCTGTAGTTGCCACCAGTGGAGTTAATTATAACAGACATCTGGTTAAACATACTTCTTTTTATATTTTTTACTACAGCAGCCTTTTTTTTAGTTTTCTAGAAATGAAAATTTTACCCCAACTTTATTCTTTTAAAACTGGCCTTTCATTTAAACAGAAATATGCTCTTATGGCTAAAATAAATGAAAAACACTTATATTTAACAAATGAATTATATTAGGGCTGTAACTAATGGTTATTATTATTATCAACAAACAATTATTATTACTATTATTATTATGAAACATTTCAGAGCCCACGGTGACATCTTCAGATTGGTTTTGTCTGACCAACAGAACTATTTTGATAGTTAGTTAATTAACTGCTTGAGTGACTTTTCAACCAAAAATGGCAAACTGTTTTACATATTTGACTTAAAATTAAAAGTTAAGTTATTACAGTGATGAAAATTTCAGACTGTACAC
>JAPMOB010242085.1:0-10093 GCA_029875015.1 Lepomis gibbosus
TGTGTGTGTGTGTGTGTGTGTGTGTGTGTGTGTGTGTGTGTGTGTGTGTGTGTGTGTGTGTGTGTGTGTGTGTGTACGCTGACCTCAGCCACGTTACCCCACCGGTCACTTCTGTGTAGAGGGACCCATGACCTCTGGGCTATGTTGCCATTCTAAACAGGAGAAAGGGCCCCCTGGCTCTGCTGGGTTGAAACATCGGGGAGAGAAGAGGATATGACAGTGAGGCAAAACAACACAATAAAAAAAAACATGACAAAAATTAAAGCTGAATAAAAGTTTAAATTTTGAGACATATACAGTTTATCACTTCCAAAGAGCTGTTATCGCGGCACACGTTCACATTGTTTCTGTCCCATAATCTTGGCAAAATGATTTGTATTCTTTCTTTCTAGCGAGGGGATCACACAGAACTGGTTGTGGATCAACACCCTTAAACATGTGGTCATTTGTGGCATTCATATGGACACGCTGCTTCTTAGAAGACACTTGAGCCCCACTTAAAAGGCATCACGGGCTGATTTCGATTAGGGAGGCGGTGGGCTGCTTTAGATTTGATGAACAAGAAGTGCATATGCATTCCGCAAAGAATGTTAATGAAACACATTCCTCCCAGTTTCTCATGGAAACCAGCTCGGATTTAGGGATAAGGAGGTGGAGAGAAATGGGGACCCCCTTATGCCCCTCCTCAGCAAAAACAAGCTTGCAAGATGCAGGAGAGAATGACTCTTGTGAGGAAAAAGGAAAAGAAAATTGTGTGGGATGAGAGTGTATTCAGAGATTGTCAGTGTGTGGCACAGTGGGGGCCCATAGGTCCACTGTGTGTTGTATTTGTTGTCACAAGTAAAGAAAATACACAGAATAGTATGAGAAACCCACACGAATGTGCATTTAAATCTTTTCACTCAGATAATACGACCACCTCCATACAAATAGATAATTTGAATAAAAGCAGAGACAGGCGTTGCTTGTTATATGTTTTATAATATTGTTGTCTTTTGTAAATTAGACATTCAACCTTAAATCCTTGATTAGCAATAATTGATACTTAGCACATGTTAAAGTTATTCTTTCATAAAGTGTGTTTCCATCCATCTGTTTCTAAGTGCATTTTCAATGTGTGTATTGATAAAATCCAAATTCAACAAAATGCAAGTTCAAAAAAATGGCAGCATGGAATCATCAGAGCTGTAACCTTCCCTACATTAACATGAAATAAATGAATGCAAAAAACATTGTTTCAAATGCTTGGATTAAAAAGAGCAGCTCTGAAACACCTGAACACATTCCTGTCTCAGTACACATGCGCTTGAGTGCTTCTGTCACTAAAGTGTTTAGTTGTTGTTGGTGTTTTGCTTACCTTCTGCCTCTGCCACTTTGCGGCGTTGGGTCAATTTTAGCTTTTAATGAGAGTAACAAGTAATTTAATATCTGTACAGCACAGATACAGTATAAGAGACTTCCTTCATATGTGAACTGCAGTACCTCTCTTAATTAGAAATTAATTAGAATTAGTTTGCATAAGAGAGAATCTTTTCAGTCATTAAATATTATTAGTCATGCAATTTAAGTTGTGCCTCCAAGCACACTCTCTTTCTCTCTCTCTCTCTCTCTCTCTCTCACACTCACACACACTCATACATAAGATGTATAACAAAATATCACATTAGGGCTGACCCGAATAGTTGAAGACTGATGATTCGATAGGCGGAGCCTGATTCGACTGACAGTCGAAGCTTCACAGCAAAACAAGGATCATGCCATTTTGGTGCTCAACGTCTAATTTTACATAGAACTACCAGCTTTTTCCCAATAAATTAATATACAGCCTATTACACATTTCAACGTATGATGCTGCAAATAAACATATAAAAATAGTAAAACTTTCATGAATAGTGCATGAATAAATCCAAAATTGTAATCCTAACCCTGGGTCGTCAGTGCGCATGTGTAGGCGTAACGTGTATTTGTGTAGTGGCAGAAGAGACCCAGCTTCACCGGTGTTGTGTCAAGTTGTCCGCACCTCGCAGGACTTTAGGATAATTTTTCAAAATAACAGCCAGCTACTTGAAATAGACCTGCGAGGAACCGTAACGTGCATGCAGTTGTTGGCCGCACAGCATGCATGCTAAACTCTGCACAAGACCGGTGAATGGCAGGCCAGAGAGAGAGAGAGAGAGAAAAGGGTCAACGACAAGTCTCAGTTTAGCTGGAAATTTACAGTGTAAGCTCTGCAGAGATACCCTGTGTACACATGATTCGACTATCAGTCGACTATAGGCAAGACGTGACGATTCCGATTTGACTATGTAAGTCCTTAGTCAGGGACAACCCTTAGACTTAATCTAGCAATACACCTTCAATGTATTTCCATAAACACATATAAACATATAAAACTCCCTTAATTTACATTGCATTCAGGAAATTTAGTCACACCTGCTTTGTATTTCTGCTGGTCCTTTTGTAGATGGAAGCATAATGTTCTAATAATGACAATGAAGAAGTGTGTTTTCATTACAGCTTCTATCTGATGCAAATGAGACACTTAATTAATGAATGATGTTAGTAGTTAAAAACAGGCTTGACATCACCATTGAGAAATACGATGTTACACCAGGATTATTGACCTAGTCTGATTATATTCTTTCCATTTCACTGACCTTTCTTTTGAGTATCCAGTCAAGCTAACATGCTGCTTTAGTACTTTAACACACCAATCACATGATCATTTTTGTGTCCAGATCATAATTCTATTTACCAGGGGCACTATAATGCTGTATTGATTGCCAAACCATTAGCATTTATACACCCATCAATAGTGAAAAGTAGTTCTCCTTCTGCTCTCTGCTTTGCCCTGCCATGTGGTAGCAGCTATAAATGGCCATGTTATTGAAAATTCTTTTTTCCTTTCAGTGCAAAAAGGGGAAGAGGCTGGCCAGATCTCTATTAGCAGACTGGGATTTTCTCCCATGTGTCACAGTGAGTGTAATTGCAATGTCACACTTCAAGGACTTCATGTGGGTGGACGGGTGGTCTACCACAAGAGAGAGGACTGTAGTCAAAATACCAATTAATGAAGGCCAGAGAAATATGACCTGAATTGCTCCGTACCTACCAATGACTGAGCCTGTCGATTGAAATTGTATCCCATCAGCCCTTGGTCGTAGGTCAGTGCTCAGTGTCAGTGTTGGCAGATTACACTTTCCTCTCGCTGGATCCTGGCTCATGCCCTTGAGCACACACCCAGGAGTTCATACCGTACTTACTTTGTGATGACGAATTCACAACTTTAGAGAGAAAAGCTCTCTCTGTAATAATATCATGCAAACCACCAAGTCAAGTTGTACCTCGACATTTCTTGCTGTTACTGAGGTCACCCAAGAAAATGCATTCCTCTTTCTATTCATCTCTGTGCAGAGGTACAACCAAACCACTTATAATGAAGCTGCTGAATGAGCCTGTATGTGGTCTTTCTGCCTCTTATGATGGTCAGCTGCAGCATCATGTTGCTCCTGGGCTGCAGACTGTGGCGTAGTCTCTGAGCATCTGACCACACACATCAGCCTTGAGGGATGGCACATCCCATTCTTTGTGAGCATACAACCCACTACTGCCAAAAATAATTACCACAGCAGACTCTGGCCTTCCTTACCTGATCTGGCCCCAGCACCATTTGGCAATAAGTCACCATTTCTGTGTGGCGCCAAGTGAACCTCAGATAGTGAGTCTGCTTCATGTGAATGCCGGAGGCCCGCTGTATATATTCACTGCCGTGCAACAGATCCTTGTAAATAAGACAAGGAAGCATCCAGGAGTAAACGTCTCCCAGGTGTCATGAAAGCTTCACTCATTAACATTTTTAACAATGAATAAAATAACTATGTGCAAAAGTGAAACCCTCACAGCAACAAGCAAAGAATTATCACCCGCTCTTCAGCTCTATGGACCGCTTTAACGTCTTACAGCTTGTGGATTTGGTTTTATAGCGTATTTATTGCAGAATCCAGTGTCACTGCTCTTATGCCCATATTGTGAGGTAATAACCAGCTGTTTTCAATAGAAAAAAGCTCTGATAAACCCACTGTATGCTACATGGCATTTTCTGAATGACAGACAGACAAAGTTAGCGGCTAGCTGGTGAAGACACTCGCATATCCAGTTAAAAAGCCAGATATTTTTTTAGGAGTTGGTGAAGACCAAAGCAGAGCTAAAAGGAGAACATTTTGCTACGTGTCTGCTGGGTGTAAACTGTAAATAGGCAAATGTTTGTGAAAATGTTAGCCAAAAATACTGTGGCTTTGAGTTTGTCAGCTTGTTGCGAAGTTGCTCTGTCCCCAAGTGGCCAAATAAATTACTGTTGCAGCTTTAAACTCACAATAATGTTGTAAAATGGCTGTAGCTATTTCAGGCACCCCTCGCTCAGGAAGAAAATATTCCATACATTTTTCAAACTGATGTGACTCACAGTTGGAGCAGTTTTTCAGCTTGAATCAGCTACTGCATTTTGGTCAAATTATCAGTACAAAAATAAAATAAAAATATGTGGTTCTTTAAAATTTAAAGCCTGTGTACATGAAAACTTAGATGTAGAAGTTAATCATGATCCCCAAAGAGTATTTTGGCACCCAGTCCCAGAGCTTTAAATTCTTTGATGCTCTGATCCATGGTTCTGACGAATTACTGAACAGCATACTTCCTATGAGACAGACTACTAATTATCTGATATGCATAGGCTAATACCAGAACAGTTAACATTTTGAGCTCCACAACAATCCTGTTTTAATGTGTTATGTATCTGTACATGTGTTAGTGAAGTCATTGTTCTTCAAATATTAGAGATTTCTAAAAGGTTTAATTTTTAGGAGTACATTGATTGAAAGAAACAAAACATTTATGTGAAACAAGTTTTTAAAAAACCCACGGCTTTATTCGACTGTTGTTGTGTCTTTTGGTATATTATTTATGTCCAGAAATGAAAAAAAAAGACAAAGCATGTTAATGGAGCAATTCTATTAGGGTGGCCCCGCAAACCATTATTGTGAAAGAAAATGTGTCAGTATCTTTGAATTCCATACATACATAGCATTACAAATAACCAAATATTAAGCTTCTCTGAACAGTTATGAGCTATGCAGTAATGTTGTTCAAAAAAGTAACCAGACTATCTTTTCTTTTTGGTCCTTTTTCCATAGACAATAAATAGTGATAATAATATGAGTATAGGTAGCACAGGTTAATTTACTTCCTCTTTGGGCAAAGATGTTTCACAGTGGAACGTCATCCAAATTTCTGTGTAGGACTATGGACTGAATGGCCATTATTTGTGTAGATATATAGATATTATATTATAATAATAGTATAAATAGTGAGAATGTTACATACATGTTGAACAGTTGGACTTTAAAATCATTTATTTAGATTATGAGCATCTAGATATTTCTACTCAAATATGGTATGGGAATATCTTCTGCGAAGTCTGGAAATTTGAGTCTGGAAAAGTATAGAATTTTGAAATGGAAAATATGTGATAATGTCAATGATTATCGCCCGTAACCTTTTGTCTTTTGTAGCCTAAGTGACGCATATTTGAAATTATCCTATTTATTTATTTACAATTAGACAAACTGTACATTTTTCAGCTCATTGGTGTGACTTGCTATGGAACTGAGGTGAAAATATATTTGTTGACAGAGTCTGGTTTCTGTTTCTGGCAGCTGGGTCTCATTATGACATGAAATCAGAGCCTCCTCAGGGTCCACTGTGAGGACTCTCGCACTGCCCAGTTATCAAAACACAGCATGGAATCCACTTAAACCTCATCACTGGCAACATTTCAAGTCACCACATATAAAATAAAGAGAAAATACAGAAACACTGGGAGGCGGTGGGACCATTTCCACTGCAGCCTACAACAGTAATTAAAAAGGTTAAGAAAGGAAATGGAGGAAAATGTTAAGGAATAATTTTGAATCAGCTTACATTTACATTTGGAACTGAAAAGAATGCTTTGATTGTTCATATCTGTATTTGTGAAAAGGATATAGTGTGTATAGTTTTTATTTTATTTTAATCAGTCAGTCATTCTTTTCCTCTACTTTTGACTCTTGTGATGCTGTTAACAAGCAATTTTCCCTGTTGTCGGTTCAATAACATTTATCTTATCTTAAATAATCATGTGAAAATATACAAAATACATATCTCGTGAGGTCGGGACACTTATCATGTGTGAAGCAAACAGCACATGTCCTGAACAAACAAGGTTACAGTTTCTTTAACGCTCCAGATTTCTCTACACAATTCCACATATCCAGGTCGTGACTGCGACTCACAAGAATGCGCCATCCGATGATTATGTCTCATTAAATTAAATGTCACTTACAGGCAATGTGGAGTGTCTCTGCCACACACACACACACACACAGACACACACTCACACTCACACACATTCTGCTGCAGTGACTGCACCAGCATGGCAGCAGCATCTGACAATACAAACTAGAAAGAGTCTGATGATGTAGTAACAAAGAGGATTTCACTTCACCACACCAAAAAATTAAAGAAGCCTGCCTTTGCTTCGTGAGGACGTTGAATATTTCATGACACCACAGGCTGACCCCGGGTCATCCTGTGTACAAGCCAAGATCCTCAGACATATAAATGATGCATTGACAACAGCAATAACTGTACACAACATAAAGGGGCCTCGGAATTGGAATTACTGCATGGAGTGTTTGTGAGAAAGCAGCAGGGACTTTTCTTTGGAGGCTGGAGATGAAGATTATCCATGATTGGATGATTCACTGAGGCCAGTGACAGTCTGAGTGTGTGGGATGAGACCTGGTGCTATCTTTACCCTTCCCTCCACCTCTGCCCATCTGTCACTCGCCTCTCTTTATGGAGCACTGCAGTGTATATGGCGGTTCAGTACTGGCCTGCAGCCCAAGGGGGACCCATCTAAATCTGAACAACCTGCACCTTTTTATGCACCAAGGCAGCATGAAACAATTTAGGGGATGTGGCTCCTTCACCCTCCCAATTGGTGGCAAATGGCTACAAACACACATGTACAAGATACATTCAAATGTGCACACAGAGTGTAAGATGCCGCACGACTCCCCGTGTCTTTCTTTTCTTTTTGCCTACCAGAAAGCTCTGCAGCCGTGAGACAAATTGCTGCGTGGCATTAGCACTACAGTGAAGGATGAAAGTGCACCGAGCAAGGCAAACAAGCATCCCATTACAACCGCCACTTAGCAACAAACACATCTATTACAGCGGCTGAGCAAGGCTGGAGGTGAGCCCGCACACACCTCCAACAAGCTGCTATCCAGGGCAATGAGATTCAGGATGCACTATGCTGGGAATTTCAACGAGAAGGAGGAAAAAAAGAAAACAAATGGCCCTCCCACTTTCTCTCCCCGCTGAGGAATCAAGGGCCATAGCCACTGTTTACATACTTGAAGAAAGAGCTCTTCATCAGATGATGTTTTATGATTATTTTGCAGCCCTGCTGAGACTAAAAGCAGTCCCTTTTCCACCATCATTTTTTACTACGTACATGAGCATGACATCACTTCCACTGAGACAGTCTGCTCGATTCATTGGTTCCACTGCATCATAGTGATTAATGGAGATCTTAATACACTGACCTGATACAGCTAGCCTTCTGCTTTTCTCTTTGTGTGCTGCTGGAAAAAAAATTTTACCTCCTCATTTCTACCCACAGGTTCATCCCCAGGGCTGCACCTTACACTCTGATGTGTGTCATATCAATTTTCAGACAAAAACACATAATTCCCTCCCCCTTTTTTAACCACACTAATTACTGTGGTGCAAATCCTGACTGCTGTTGTCATGGTAATTGCCTTTCGGGGGTTATGGCGCCACTAAAGCTCAAGTGACTGAGAGTGAGAGAAAATGAGAGGAAGTTAGGGGAAGATTGCGAAGGAGACACACACACACAAACAAATTGCTCTTTGTGTGCCAACATATTTCATGTTTCATCTTGTTTCATGGCATGTACCATTGGCAGTTTACCTTGACTTGAAATGATCTGACCACAGTGCTGCTCCGCGTCAATGCCAGAAAATGAATTTGATGTGGGTGAGTGAGGATAAGTGTTCTTTCAGCACCGAGCCAAGTGCCAAGAGGTCCCAGAGCTGAGACGTGCTCCCCGACATTTATCCACTGCATTAAATGGATGTGTTGGGTTCAAGGAGGGGTCAGGGAAATATAGGGAACAACATATGTCAAACAATACATATAGGAAGAGAAAAGTAGGATCATAAAACGCCTTTCATCATTTGGCAAACTGGGCTGCCGACAGAGGGAAAAAAGAGAAAAGCCTCATACATTGAAGCTTTTGATCATCATTATGGAACAACAAGAGACACCTTTGACAGTTGGTTCCCGACATAATGGTGAAATGAGGATGGTTTAGAAATAGTGTGTGTGTGTGTGTGTGTGTGTGTGTGTGTGTGTGTGTGTGTGTGTGTGTGTGCGCGCGCATGCAAGCTTTGGTTGTCGCAGTGCCCTTAGGATGTCCTTGTGTGGTGTCAAGTGTCCTGCTGGACCTCAAGCATGACTGGATCTCTGCTGTTCACTCTTGTTATTTACACACTTCATCATAATATTTCTCACTAATATCACTTCAATTAACTGCTGTTGTGTTTTATGCTCAGTTGTTTTATGTGCACTGGTTCGGTTTTAAAATACTAGACAAAGCAAAAACAACCAACAGATCTCCAAATCAAAGAAGATTAAATTGAGTATGGTTGCATATATACAAAAATACAAAAATAAATAAGATTGTACTATTTTAAGATAAAAATTGTATAAAATAAGAAAATAATCAACTATGAATAGCATGGAACACAAACAAGATGTTATGCATACAATTGAAGCATGACACTGTGTTTCAGTCAAAGGTTTTGCAATTTCTGTCTCCACCACAACACAGTGAATGGAATTTAGATTAAGGCGCACAAACATTTAAGAATTATTTTTCAAAAAATCCACAGCAACATTTCTTTCCAGAAGCAATGTCCCTTTGTTACTCTGGATAATACTATAAGTGGTGAGGAGTGCTTAACATGCTGCAAATTAAGATGAACATATTCACCACTTTAACAACACATGTCACTTTTAGAAGGAAATGGTCCAAATAAGTCAAATCCAAACAAATGGCATTCATCAAATTCATAAGTGACATTGTTCAACTCTCAGAAAAGACAAGCAATTAGCAAAATAGCAAAAGTCCAACAAAACTTACAACACAAAAGATGTTCGTTGGGAACACTAGTAGGGGCATCGTCAACTTCTCCAGTAATATCAACAATGGTGCAAGGAGACGTGCTTGTTTGTTGTTTTTTGTGTTAAAAAATAAAATAAACACTTTAAAGGGATGGTTTGGGATTTTTTGTAGTGGGCCTGTATGAGGTACTTATTCTGCAGTAGAGGGCAGTCAGCGTGTCCCCAATTTGGAGAAGCAGAGAGTTGTATGGCACTCTTCAACAATGAACTGCTGTGGAAAGGGTCAGCAGCAAAACAAATTCCAGTCACCTAAAAGAAGGCCCACAACAGGTAGTGTAGTCTATTGTTTAATATTTTAAGCTCTTTACCTCGTGGTCAGACAGCCTTTTCCCTTGGAACTACATTTTCTCAATGTAGAATTTTTGTATTCCTACACATAAGTGCAACTTGGTAGTGCACTGTATAAAACAAGTACAATATGTAGAAATGAGACTACTCCCCACCTGTCGAATTCATCCTCCAAAAAAGTAGGGTGCAGCATATCACATATCAAGTCAATACTGGCTGGAGCTAGCTGTTTAGCATGCTAACATTAGTAAACAAGTGCAAAACAATATATAGAAATAACGTTATGTAAGTTGTACACACATTTTTTGTACCTAAAATTCTGCCCATATCTTACATTACATAGTACCTTTAACATAACTTATTTCCATAGTGGTTAAGTGAGGTAACAATATTTTGTTTAGCTCTGGGTGAATGACACTGTAAATAAAAAAGATTCCTTCCAGCTGAATTCTAACTTCTTCACATGACAGTGACTTCACACACACACACACACACA